>OX411312.1:36081322-36251958 GCA_948150685.1 Rhaphigaster nebulosa | reverse complement strand
GTATTTTCGGATAGTAAAAGCAAATAGCAAGCAAAAGCAGAACGTTCTTTTTATTAAATTAAAATATGTAAAAGTTATAGAACAACAATGAGTCAGGATCGACTAGAAGATTTGACTCTGCTTTCAATTGAAATAGAACAAGCTAAAGAAATTTACTTTTCTAAGCTCATTGATATTTCTTAAAGAAAGAATGTAGGAAACATTCATTCATCAGTCTAATATTGTCTACACGATTTTGCAATGTAAGAAGTTTAATAGTTGTACGGCCCTGTAATTTCTTGTAACCAATTAACCATAAGCAACACTTGTTTACTTTATCTGTACCAATTTTATGAATTAAAAAAAACTAGATTACATTTTTTTTTTTTTTTTTTATTACTTCCTCGCACGGAGTAAAGGAAGTATTGTAAATGCGAAAATTTTCGGTTTTTAGATTTCAACGGAAATATCCATTTTGATCATTCCTAAATTCATTTTGACTAGTTTCGTCGTGACGTCTGTACGTACGTTCGTTCGTGCTTATCTTGCGTAATTCAAAAATGGTTAGTCGTAGAAAGTTAAAATTTTGTATTTAAGATAGATGTAAAATCTAGTAGTGAACCTCCCTTTTTGGTCACTACATGATCATCGGGAGTGGTACTTTACTTAAAGGTCATAATTGATTTCCATAAAAAATTATATTAAAATATAATGCAAAACTACTCTAATTTGGCATTTATGATTTACATATTGATTTGAATAGCATAATAGATTTTGGTCTAAATTGGCAAACCGGAAACGGTACTTTGAAGGTCATAATAAACTTTCATCAAAAATTATATTAAAATATAATGTAAAACATCTCAAATTTGGTAAGTAAGACTTTTATATTAATATTATATAATATACTAGATTTTCATTAAAATTGGTGAGCCGAAAGGAGTACTTTACTTGAAGGTCATGATAAACTAACATCAAAATTAAATACAGACATCATATGTTTCGGTAATAAACGTTACAAACGCGATTTTTTTCCCACTCTAATAAAACATTTTTATTACTTGTTTTAAGTGTTAAAAATTGAATAAAAAATACTTGTTTTCCTCCCCATTTGTGAGCTGAACAAGTCTGCAGCAGGAGAATAAGATATAATTAAGTGGGTTCTTCCACTTAAAATGTCGAAACCGTCGATTTCCTATGCTTTATCTAGCGACATTGAAAGTTCTAATGTCACGGAACCCGAAGAAATCTCTTGGGAACTTGTTACCTAATGAAAGAAAACGACATATAACAACGGAATGAGACCTTCAGAAACAAGAGCTTATATGTGTCAATATATGGATGTCGCGATGGTTTTTGAGATACTGCAATTTTCGGAAACTAGTAACCAAATTCAGGATCACATTTTGAGCCACCGATTTATAATTTAATAGGCGTACAAGGAAGTCATATGTTGTCCACATCAGATATTTTTTCTTATAATTTTAATGACCTAATTAATTAATTAAATAATTAAGAGGTATAAGATTATGAGGTAGCAGTGACCTTCGGGTAAGATCGGGAGTACCAGTGACGCGCCCCTCTTGTAAAGTTGTACCAATTTTTGTAACTTATATTAATCTTATATTTTCAAGGACAAAAGAGTATTGCGCTTCTGATATTTTCCATTTCTAAGGCTTATTGCAATTTAATATTGTAACTGTATTAATAGTTTTATCTATTGTAGCCAAAAATTAAATCAGGTATCAATTTTTCGCGACTTTCTTAATATTTAAAAATATGGAGAATATGACTTTCGCAGTTAGAACCCTCATATGAAAGGTGCTCACTGCAATGAAAATGACTTGTTTAATTATACTGAATGCTTTAGAATTTTTAAATCAGAAATGAATTAAAGTACGGAATAAAATTTTTAAAAATCATCCGAATTAAGATTTCATTGAATCTAAAAAGACAAATCACAATCCTGATATTCATTGTCCTGACCAAATTATTTCTGTCCATGATGAAGAAAAATATCAGAAATGGAAATCTTTGGTTGAGGAAAACAGTGGTCAAACGTTTACTCCTAAAATTAATAACAAACTACTAAGGGATGACAGACAAATGGTTATACTGAGAAAGGAGAGGGAAAACCAGACCCAATATTTGCTCCTCCTCCAAAATAATTTTCTCCCTAGACTCTACTTGGAAAAGTCTTCTCTAACTAGGCCCAAGAGCTAACACTGACCCAAGCTGGGCCATCCATATCCCACACTCAGGCCTCCAATTGCTGATTCCCCAGCCCAGTACTGAAGAACACATTCAACCATAATCTATTTTGATATCATTGTAAAATTTACAATGTAAGGAAATCATTCAAAATACTTTAAGTTTTTATTTAATGACCAATTAAGAAACACAATTACAGGCATATATAATGAGACTGAACATTTCAATTGCAATTAATGATATGAATACCATTGTTGGTATGAGCTGGCTTGGTCTTGACCCTTAGCGCTACTGGAGGAATCAATGTGGGCCTTTAAATAAGAATATTGGAGATTCTTACTATAGAACATAGCATCATCTGGTGGTTTTAGTAAGAAGTCTACTAATTCACATTTGAAAAATTTGACTGCACTTAAAATTCAAAAAAACATAATTTTAGTAGATTTTGAGCTTTCACCATCAGGTAAAAACACCATCTAGTCTGGGCACAATTTAATTTTAATTAAAGGTTTTAGAACCAGTTTTTTTAAAATCTGGATGGAGTAGTTCGTTTTATTGGAGATTTCTTAAGTTATTTTGAAGATCACTTTTGTGCAAGATATATTGAACTCAAAATAAAACTGTAAATTTGTTTTAAAACAAAGGATTAGATACTTTTCTTTATAAATAGAAGATAAGCCCTCTTATATCAGGGGTTAAAATATGTGATCGTATCACGCAAAACATGAATTTGGTTATGGCATTCATCGAATAAGAGTGAAAACTATAACAATTCATAAAGTACAGTGGAGCGTCGATTATCGGAACGTTTTGTTTTTTTAAAGCCTAATTTTAATTAATTTTATCATGTAAATTAGTTATTGGTATTGTTAAAATTATTGTTATTTTGAATAAAATTAAACGAAAAATAAAATTATTTTTCCCAGAACGTCTATAAAGGAAGCCATCCTTAATTATTTCTCAGAAACTGCTTCATTAAATAGTATTTGTATCTGGCTCATAAGTGTGTCTGTGCGATTACGTGAATTTTGATTATCTGAACCACCACTGACATTAGTTTCGGATAAGGATGGATCTATTTATAAAAATTAGTAAAAGATTTTCTCTAAAAAAATAAAGGTCATTTTGATTTTTCAAGAGAAAGATCAAATTAATAGCTAAAAATCAATCTATAAAATCATTGACTTTCTAAATATTAAAAAAAAAAAATGAATCATTATATTTAGAAGCCTTAAAAACATAAAACAAGAGGAGTATGTTTTATTTTTTTTAAGAGTAATAATGGGCACAAAACTAGTTCTTTTTTATGGGGAATTGCTATTATTTAATATGTTATAAAAGGACTTTTTTCGATAACTAAAACAAGAAAAAATTGACTTAGTAGCATGGAAAATAATGAATAATTAACATATTTGATCATTTAATAAGATGACTGCACTAAAAAATTAACAACTACATAATTATTGCATGCATAGTTTTTAACAGCAAATTATCAGGAGTAATTGTAGCTAACAAACAAAATTGTTTTCAACATTTATTAGTTAAATATTTATTTAAATGCATTATGATTTTTTTTTTCAGGCGGAGGTCTTCTGTGCCTATTCTTACCAAACACAACAAGAGTTCCTTTATCGTGACATTAATTATATTATTAAGAAGGCATTGTAAATAGTCGTCCTTTAAAATACTCATTTACATTTTTGTGAAACAATATCTATAAGTACTTAGTTTAAGTTATGTGAATGTATTTTTTTAATTAAAATGGTTTTATTTTACACTATTTAATATAATTTTGTAATAAAATTTATAAAAAAAAAATTCTGAAGCTGCAATTGTTCTAGGAATATGTAGTTGTATTGTGTACGAATAATTGATCAGAAAGCACTCTGATTTAAAATATCCTTCATTGTTTGTATGTATTGTAAATATTTATTAGCCAAATTGGAGAAATAAATAACTAAGATATAAAGAATGCTTTTTCGTTGATTGTTCCAGATTTGTTGAAAAGAAGTATAAATTATAAAAAAATTCCCTTGAGGAACTAGGGAGGGGTGTAACGAATTCTAAGTGTTTCCCCTTTATATTACACCATTGGTAACTATAAAGCTTATGGATGTGGATGTAGTTGACCGTAGATGGGAGAGGGGAGGGTACGATCAATTAAGGGGAAAAAAAGGTAATAAATGAACTTTATATTTAATTGTTTGCCATTTCAGCCTGTTATAGGCTTATTTTGAAAATTAAAACCCCAAGTTATGAGGGAGGGTTAAAATTGTTTTTTCTTGATCGATTATTAAGGTTCATCATTAAAAATATTAAACCAAAATCAATGACTCAGTAATAAAAGTTATAATGAATAAAACCAAAATATGAAAAAGAAAATCGCTGGGCAGATGAAGATAACCTCCTTTAATTGCCTCACTGAAATGGGTAAACAGAACATATTATGTATCTGTTTGATCTAATTCTCTTACAAAAAGTCATTTTCCTTTCATTCTTCTCAGTACCAAAATAAGCAATCCCAGTTCATGAAAATTGAAGAAAGATATTAAAGTTAAGAACTAATGATTACTTTCCCGACTTTTGTAGTAAAACTTACTGTTAATTCCTGACCATACAAAATCCCTATCATACTCCTGAATTTCCCGCCTGGTAGACACCTCATAACTGAAGTGGTTGGACTCATCCTCCACACCAATTCTCAATATTCTCAAAAGGCACTTATGTGCGAAAATAATACAAAATAAAAATTATCAAACAATTTAATGTTGAATCATAACTTATTATTTAATTTATTAAGATCACAACCATAAAGCATTTTAAATAAATATAAAAAAGGGAGAAAAGAAGAGTAAACTTGTTAAAATGAAAAACATAGTTTATTAAAAAAACTATTCCCTCATCATCTTTTCCTTCTGCCTTGCCAACTTCTTTTTGGATACCTTCTTCTTCATAGGCTCCTCATCAGTAGCCTTGGCGACCACCTGTTCCTTTTCAGTCAAAACAACTTCAATGTGGCAGGGTGAACTCATATAAGCTGAAAACCATCAGAAAACAGTACATTAATACTTACAAGTAACTTATCATAATCTAGACAATGCAGAAAAAAGTCTTCATTACTTACGGTTAATTCTACCATGAGCTCTGTATGTTCTCCTTCTTAAGCGTGGAGCTCTGTTCACCTGGATATGCTCAATTACGAGCCTATCGACATCAAGATTTTTGTAATCAGCATTGGATTCAGCATTTTTCAAAAGCTGTAGCAGAAATTCTGCTGATTTTTTTGGCCAACGGCCTTGGGTAACACCCCATTGTTTTGCCTAAAATACCACAGTTATTAAAATAATTAAAGAGGAAAATAATAGTATCAATATCTTTAAAAATATGTCACTGCTCACAATAAAACCAGTTATAGCAGTAATAAAACAGCCAACCACCACTTTTACAGAGTACCAGCTAATAAGCCTAAAATCATATCAATCTAATAGTACTGTTCTGCTGATAAATTATTTAAGTTAATAATAAAAATTGTAGCAATAGCTTTGGAGGCTCTTTCTATTAAACTAACGATTCTGGAAAATGTATGGGTGGACTGTTAATATTTAATATGATTCCCGTATTTTATTTATTTAAACAAAGCAAACATAATATATATGATTTTTGTGAAGACATACAATACATACAACCCAAATACATACTTAATTAGTATATTTACACCAACATAGAAACTATAAGCAGAATGACTAAACAAAACCATATTATAAAATATTTACCTGAGCACACCTACCAACACCACCATTGAAGCGGCGGAAAGGTACACACTCCTTTTTTTCCATTACATTTTTCAAATATCTGATTGCTCTTCTCAAGGGCATAGTTCTGATTGCCTTAGCCGCTTCCCTAGTGTTCTACACAAAAGTTAAAAATCAAAATTACAAGGGTTAATAATAAAAAATTAAAAAAAAAAAGGTAATAGCATAGGATACAAAATAATAATGGAACTTCAAAGGAAAGTTGTCATATCATCATGTATTTATTTATTTAAAATATATTTGCATCAACTCATTAAAAATATATACTTCTTAATTTATTTAATTATAAATGAGGGAAAATTTATTTGCGATTTCTATCTAATAATTTTTGATGTTGAGATGAACAGTAAACAGCCATTCAACAAGATTGAACTATTTCATTTAGGTTCCAGACAAAAATTAATCTAGATAAAAAATTATTAATATATTCAGAAATAACAATAATGCATTAAGAAATAATAGCAATACATGTAAGTAAAGGAATCCAAGAGAATGGATGAAAAGAGAAAATTAAAAAACAATTGCTATTAACAAAAATTCAGACATCATCATATATACAATATACAACCAAATATATAAAACCAAGCTGAGAGTGAATCAATAGTCTACCTGCAAAACCTCCTAAGTTCTTATTTATTTCAATATCATTTACGAGGATTTGCAGATATTCTGTCGATATTTAAATCTTTTAAGAATTTTTTAAAATGTTTTACATCAACATAGACAATTGCGTGATTAACCTTGCCTAAAATATTCTTCGTAAAGCCCTTTAACTTTTCATGTATTTAGTACTTCACGGGGAAAATGCAGAGAAATAAGTTATAGCTAAATGAAAATTTAATTTTTGCAAAATTCAAATAAATTATGTATACAATGATATACAAGATAATAAAATTCTCTAAAAAACAAAAAAAGTATCATCAAATTTAGGCCTGTATCAGCAAAGATACAGAGACCTAGATACCTTCTCCCACTAAACCTCCAATCTGTTGCCACCAATACACTCTATATTATTGTAATATAAGAACATAAAATAGAAATTAACATAATAATTTCTATTTTTGTATTATTTCATGGAAACAAAATGTTACCAGAATCAATAATAGAATGAAACTTCCATCGAAACTTAAAAATTGTTTAAACACTATTCAATTGTACTTTTGTGAGACGTGAATGCAGCTGAGTTTATTTCAAGTAGTGTTTATGTGAATTATTTAAAATTATATTAAAAACATTATTATTATAGGGTGTAATGGAAAGATTTTTTTACCATTCATACCATAACATCCGTAGTTCGCTTAGCGACGGGTAGACCGGCCCCGTGAGGTTAGACAGAACATATAATGAGTAAGTATTTGAGAAAGAGGGACTGAAGAAAAAAGCTGGTGGTTGGAGACTTTTTCTACCTTTCACGAAATTAGACAGCTACATCAACCTTCTTTTCAAAATTTTCTACATTTGTTGCTTAATACTGATGGAACAATGAAATTATTAGACTAAAAATTAAAAATTCCTGATGACTGGCTGTTTTTCTGGCATAATTTCCCACAAAAAATTCAAGCAGAATTCCCGGTCTTTAAGGAATTTAAGGCTGCTGGACACCCTGTTTGTTGGTAAAGACAGTAGGACATAGACCACGACAGCTTAAAAGTGATTTACACAGACTTGCCAATGTTAATTGCTGTTTTCCATTTGATGCACCAATCTTGAAACAGAGAAATATGGTTTTGCAAATATTTCGAAGCTTGAACTGGGTCTATATGTTTTACAATACAGCAGCCTTATCATTAGTACCTTTTGTGCTAATTAACTGCTTTCAATTCAAATGTAAAATTAGTATTTTAAAATGTTTAAACTGGGAGCATACGCTCAAGAGATGCGAAAAAACGGGTAATAAAGTGTTTCATTATGACTGTCTTGAAAGTCAAATATCTAGCAAGCTAATAAAAGAATACCAATTTTGATCAGTTAGATCAAAAGCAGATGAATTTTACTTAAGATAATGATAATTTTAATAATCCAACTCTAATTTTAATTAAATAATATTAAAAATGAGACTAGAAACTTTTGAAACTGCCATATTAACATCATGAAGAACAATTATATTTTAAATACAACCATCTTTGATTAGTTTATTAGTGACACTAAAGATTTTAATATTAATAAAGAACACTTACCTTTAATAATTACAAAGAAAAAAGTCTCCATTAATTAAAGGCTAAAATAGTGAAAAAAAAAAGGGCTAAAATTATGAAAACACTGGTCTTGAGTCAGATTTTTCAACGTTTGGTGGACTACAGATGAGGCCACGCTATCGGGTTCAAGATGTAAAATAAAAAAATCATTTATATTTTTTCTGTTTTTTCAGCTAATATAGATTTAAAGTGCATCAAATGATTTTCAAAATAACCTCCCTTACCATTTGGATTTAAATTTATTTTAACAATCTGGTCTGTCGTATAGGCTACCATCCATTCTATAAATACTCAAATATAATCTTTATATACAGGAAATCCAAGCGTGGCCTACCAGGAAGACCACCAAACTTGATGAGCAAAATTTTTGCGTAAGGCCCTGAGTCTATAAAATATTAAACGTTTAAAGGAACAATTTAAATTACGGTAAGGGCCCGACCTCAACTGAAAAGGATCCGTTGGGCGTTCATATATCTCATGAGCTAGCATAGTGAATGGAAGTTGACAGCTGTGATCTAATTTAAGCAGTAATAATTCAAACAACATTAAGGTTCTAAACTCAATTGAAAATGATCCATTGTAGCTTTGTTTACCTCTTGAGCAAGCACTAACAAATTTAATAATATCTAATTAAAGGAATAATAATTTTAACAATTCCAATGAATACAAATTTCACAATTGAATAGAAAACAGTTAGTTAAATGGTTTGCACCAGTTAGCAGTTGACACAAATGGCACTAGAGAGCGGTAATGGGACAACGGCTACTAATAAGGCGGCTGCATTGTAAATTTGTACCTGAATAAATTGATCTTATCTAGCATTACAGCCCACTTCACATAATAATACCCTACTCCAGTATTTCCACTCTTTTCTAAGTAAGTATTGCCACTCATTTCTATTCAGTGCCGCTGTCTTCCAGTTCCTTAATCCTCACAAAAAGTTTGTGCTATACCACTCGCCTAGAATGAAACATCCTCTCATACAAAATTTTTCAAGAGATAATTACTAAAAAAATAAAGAAATAGGTTAACAATAATTTGTATCTATCATCAATTATCAGACATATCCATGGCACCAAAAACTGAAAATGCAACTACAACTTTAGAAGAGATTGTATTCTGGTCCATATTAAAGAAAGTGGGCAACTCAGCGTAGTTGTGTGAATTATATTAACATGATCACAATGATCTCCTAAGAACTTATGATCATTTTAACATAGATTAAAATTTAAAGATTATGTGCTGACATAATAACTGAACATTACACATCATTAATGGATTAATTTATTTAACATTCCTTAACAACCATGCTATAGAAAGACTCCTGAAGAGAAAAAAATATTAAGGTTAACCTCAGCAAAACAAAAAATTATCTCTGATAGCAGCAGAGGAAATCTGTAATAATTAGATAGATTTTTCACATATACTCTACATGAAAAGAACAACAAATTATTGTAAATTACTAACCTTGAAGTGAACACGCAAATTGGAGCCTCTAGCTTTACAGGACTTTGTAGCATTGTCAGGTTCATGAGAATACCGCGCCATTTCTGTAAAAATAAGAGACCCTAAAATTAAAATATGTAAATCATTCTGTAATGCCATGTAAATACATAGCTAAAATTTTATCAACAAAATGATCATAGTCTGCTTAACTAATGGAAACTCATCAATTAGGTATAATTATTAACTACAAATCACCATGAAAGCTAAAAACCCAGGATTCTAACATCATTAAAATTCATCCTTATATGAACAAATAAATATTTCATTGACTAATAAAATTATGTTACCTACTACTAATAAAAATTATATATCAACAAACCTAAATATGTAAGAATTGTAGAAGAAATTTAAGCTGTAATGCAGCATGAACACTAAAAAGACACATATGTACAAGGAAAAGATGAAACTGAAACGAATTAAATGAATAAACTTGTTTATACCAACTGCAAATTAATGAACTAAATATACATTGATTATGTAAATAGCACATCGACAGTATTTTAATAACGTAATCATTACAAAGAAAAAAATCTAGATAAATAATAAAACCAAACTAGCTTTTGTTCAAAAAACGCCAATGTTAACCTTAATTCAAGAATACGGCATATACCTTTCTTCGAAAAACTTATGAGTGACTTAACTATTGAATGTTTCGATATAAAAAAAGTTTGTCATAAGAATTACAACGGTTAATTAATATTATATTATCTTAGTAATAAACATAAGATGAAAATGGATAAATACAGCATACCTAAAGTTCGACGAAATGAACCTCACATGGACACTAGGGCCTCCTACAAGAAAGAATTATCGATTAAGTTAAAATCACCTAAGAGGTAGGGAATAAGAGTTATAGACTTCCTTGCAAAACTAAGCAAATCGTTGATATCTATGATTGAACTAGTTAAAAACTTTCTTTAAATAAATTTCAAACTAATTTGGTATTTTCTGTATTGTTTTTATATTATGTATGTTATTTCTAACCCTTTTATCTTAATTATTAGATATGATATATTTTTATCTATAACAAGCAATTTGATGCATTTAAGATCAGCTAACTCTTTTTATTTATAATTTTTAATAATGAACCTTTGTAACCGACCAAAAAACAAAATTAACCCCCTACCTAAAAATTTGAGGTTTTATGTTTCAAGATGCTTAAAATCCATAGAAAAAAAATCTGTAGGTCAGCCGTATGGTATACGCCGTCTGCGAGTTACAGCAGCTTTCACCCATATAATCCAGATGTCCCCACCTTCTGCCTTCTATCTTAATCGTTAGGGATGGGTTGATACCAGAATTTCTTGTATCTGAATATAATTGATACGGATACTTTTTTGAATCTGATACTTTTATATCAGATATGTATCAACTGCTAATCTGTATCAACACGAGTATCTGTATCAACTGGAGCATCTGTATCAACGCGAGTATCTGGATCAATTGCATCTGTATCTGATACAATCCGACCGATACAATCTAACCCACCCGAATTTTGGGATCCTAACCGTACATTGATTCTACTGGCATCTAATTTCTCAGAATGTCAATTAGCTGTTTTACTTGGAAAATTACTCATAGCAGTTCATCATAATTCTCTCTAAAGACTTTTTAATTTTAATTTTGTTTTAAAAAGTAAATAATCCTTCTAAAGAGTTTAATTTATAAATATTAAATAAATAAATTTGAAAATATATTATTTTGGGGGGGGAGAATTAATACATTATTTTAGCTTGGTAAACTAATACACGATTCTTAGTTAAAAAAGTTTTAATTTTTAATAGTTACTTTTGGGGCTGTAAAAAAATAATTTCTGTATCTACTAGAGCTAAACGACTGTAGAAAATTGTTTCAAGTTTTTAATTTTGAAAACTTTGATTAATTATTTTTTATCATGGGGACACAGACTAGCCTATTCTTAGTTTATGTGTAGTTATAGCTAAAACAGAATAAAAATATTCTCAAAACCAGTAAGGGTCTCCAATAACTGCTTGCATTATCTCACCAGTGTGGAGTTCACTTTAGGTGGCATTAGATACTTTAGGTAGTCCCAACGTGCCCGACTAAAATCGAATGTGATGGGACAAATCAGGAATAAAAGTTTTGGCGGATTTTTAGCGGAAACCGAAATCGCGACCGAATCTGTAAAAAAATGTTTTTTGGCCAAAACCGAAACTTCGGTCGGTCACTAATTTTAGCTCAAAGTATATCTCCTTGATTTTACTATGTATAAATCAAAGGTGGTTAATGAGCTTTGTTGAAATAATGTCCAATGTATTCCCGTTCTCCTCTTCTCTCTTACCTAAGAAATCTATGACGGTAATAATATGCAATTATTTACAGGAAGATCTCATGGAAAATTAATAAAAAGCATCTCCGACCCTTTTAAAAAGAGATTCCTACCCATTTATTCGTTATTCTTTTATTTACTAAATAAATTTATTCATCATTTTTCAATCAGTAATCAAATGAAAATAATTATTCCATATCGCATGCCTCACGTCCCCTTCCTCGTTTGTCATGTCGAATCGAAAGTCAAACAGTCTGGACATAGCTTTTGGTAGAGATCTTTAGCTGGAGAACAGAGGATGACTGTGTTTTCACCAGAGAATGAAAAGACTATCCAGATTATTTTTCTAAAACTAGCTAGAGTAGCTATAAATATGTACAGAGCTACAGAGTTCACACTTCTAGATCACTGGTAGAATGTTCTAAGAACAATAATCTTCAGTGGACGCTGTCTTTACTATTCTTTACCCCCCTCTCACACCAATCCTACAAAAAAAAATTAAAGTATCTGAGATGATATTTCTTTAACTACAAAATTATTTTGGTTTTAAACATAATGTTATTAATAAACATGTATACATAAATGAACATAATTTTGACATAATAACACATAATTTTAAATTTATGCAATTCATATACATATCTGCATTCTCTTTTGCAATTATTTTTTCCGTAAAATAGCTATAATAATTTGATAAAATAATCTGTCGTTCATACGTTTAGTTTTATGTGAGTTATGTTGACTAAACTTGCTTTACAATACTTGATAAGAATAGTAGTAGTATTGATAAGAGCAGCTAGTGTAACGAAATTGTGTAGTCAACCTTTTGAGTGCGCCGGTAGGTGTGAGGCATAAGTAATTTATTTTCGGGATCATTGGACTAAAATATTATATAATGTAATATTTAGATAAGGCTCAGAAAGATACTTCGATTGTTTTTAAACCATTAAGAAGCAATTAGTTTATTTTATGTTGTTCAGTGACTTATTGGTGTTTTTCTTCAACTCCGCCTATCAGCTAAAAAATAAGCTGTTTGAAAGTATTTGTCTTTCAAATAATGTCCAAAAATAAGTTAAACCTTACTTTACCTCCGGGATCAATTGAAGCTTCTGTACCATTGTCTCCTTCTGTACCTGTTTTAACTCCAAAATCAGAAGCTTCTGAGTAAGTCTGGCTGTTTTTTTTAAATTTCTGTTTATTGTCTTCAATCTAATTTTAAATTTAAATTTTTTTGACATTTGCTCATAGGCGAAGCACATTAGTTGGGAAAACAAGCATTGAAGTCCTTCAAGAAAGATTAGAGGAATTAGATATGGATGATACTCAGCGGAAAAGAATGGAATTTTTCTTATGCCAAAAAGAAAAAATTGGTGAGCTGAGTGATGATGATTTTGAGAAATTAGGTGAACTTGGTGCTGGTAATGGTGGTGTGGTAATGAAAGTTAAACACAAGTCAAGTGGTCTGATAATGGCCAGGAAGGTAATGAATGCATATATATATTTATAATGATATCAAAATGATATACTTCACTTTATATGTGACATATTTTAGTTGATTCATTTGGAAGTCAAACCAGCAATCAAGAAACAGATTATAAGGGAGCTGAAAGTACTACATGAGTGCAACTTTGCTCATATTGTTGGTTTTTATGGAGCATTTTATAGGTATTTTCTTTCTTTCTTTCTTATTTTTTTAAAATCTATGATCACTCCTAAATTTATTATAGTATGTCGACCTCCCCAATAACATTGCAAGGTTAGTTGTTTATAGTTAAACAGTTATTGGAAATTGTAAAGCTTGATAAGAAATCATTGAGAATTATGTCTGGCTATTTATTATAACTTTCTTCCTTTTGTTCTTGTTTTCTACTCATGCTGATTCAGGAAAAAAGTTGCATTTAAAGATGAACCTTGCATCCTTAGTTAAATTTGGAAACATATGCCCTAGATTAAGGTTTTTTCAGTATCTCTATTCTATAAAAAAAAAAAAAAAATGTGAGAAGGAAATGTATGTATCTATTGTGTGATTTGTAGCATTTTTTAAGTATATAGTAATATTAAATAATCAGCTGGCTAGGCCATGTGCAGCGGATAAGTTATGACAAATTGCCAATGAAAATACTTCTTGAAAAAATAGACCAAGAGATACCAAGTTCCATCTTGCATTGTAGCTCCATATTCAGGGTGTATCAGGAGGAAATGCCAGTAATTGAAGGAGGAATAGTCTATCAAAAATGTAGTTCAGTGCCGCCAAGCGCACCTTCTTATCTGAACCCATTTTCGAGATATAATTTTTTTAATGGTTTACCAAGAAAACCACGTTTTTCCCAATGAAGTTCCAAAGTTTTTTTACTATAACTGAACATTTCTCAACTTTTGGAATCTATGATGAATTTCCTATAGGATGGCAATTAATTATTAGAAAAATATTGCTTCGTCAGGTGATGATAGCATCCAAATCAAGTAAAAATGAATAATTTTCAGAAATACTTGATTGAATCTCATGCAGTGAATTTTCTAGATAGGACCTTGGAGAATTAAAAAATGTTGCTTCATTTTCAAAGATATACCCAGCTTTGTGAAGTTAGTATAATTTTGAAGAGATATTGAGGTTGGTAGGCCAAAAAATATTAGAAACCTACAGCAATATTTTATTACCTTTTACATATCTATAATTTTTCCCTCCAAAATTCCATTTTCCCAGCAACTTGGAAAAAAGTCATAGTCCGCCCGTTGAATAAAGTTCCAGTTTCCTCCACAGTTTCCGACTTTAGACCTATCTCCATTCTCTCCAACTTATCAAAACCACTTGAAAGAATAGTCCACTCCCAATTTAATAACTTCCTTGAGCAAAAAGCTCTCCTCAACCCTCTCCAGTCTGGCTTCCGATCTCTGTATTCCACGCAATCTGCCTTGTTGAAAATCACCCAAGATCTCCAATCCTCCATAGACCAACAGGAAATTACTATTCTTGTTCTATTCCACTTTTCAAAAGCTTTCGACTCAGTTAATCATAACACCCTTCTTTCCAAACTCCAAGATCTTTCCTTATCAAATAGTGTCTTAAAGTGGTTCCGATCCTTCCTATTTCTTCGCTCCCAAGCAGTTATCATCCCCAATAAACCTCCTTCCTCTCGCCTCCTACTAACATGTGGTGTTCCTCAGGGGTCTTTACTATCACTTATATGCTGATGACTTCCAAATTTACCAATCCTTCGATCCTACCTAGATGCTTGAGGCTATCCGAAAGGTACAAGAAGATATAGATTGAATCAACGCATGGGCTGACGATTTGAGGCTGAATGTTAAAAAAACCCAGGCCATCCTCATCGGATCCAAGCATCTTCTCAATTCCCTTCCTTATTATCCCTTACTCTACCTCAATCGCCTACCTATCCATTTCCACACCACTGTCAGAAACCTGGGAGTAATTTTTGATCAACACCTATCCTGGAACAATCACATTTCCCAAATCACCTGACAGTCCATTGGTATCCTTAACAGTTCCTACAATTTCGAGATTCTATACCTCCTAAAACCCGTCAGCTCATTGTATCCTCCCTCATTTTCCTCCACTTCGACTATGGCTGCCTTGTGTATGGTGGACTGCCTGGCGGGCTTGAGATGAGACTGAAGAGACTAATGAATTGCTTCATTAGAATCATCTTTGGAATCCCCAGGCGCTCCCACGTCTCCAGTTGGTATGCCGAGTTAAAGTGGCTTCAACCTGTTTTCCGACGGCAATGCTTCCTAGGTATTTATCTTTTCCGAACCCTCAAAACCAAAAAGCCTCCTTATATTCTTGATCTGTTCACCCCGTGTTCCTCTGTACACTCCTTAAACACCAGATCCCAATCTATAAACATGTATATACCCTTTCATAGAACTGCCTCTTTCAAAAGATCCTTTACCTTACGAGCTATTTCATTTTGGAATTCCTTACCCAACTCCATTCGCAAATCCTCATCCTTAACCTCCTTTAAGCATCAATTATTTCTCCACCTCCTTAACTATCAATCTTCCGCATTTATGTAAGTACTATAGTTATATTTATAACTTATAAACTATAAGTTATATAGTTATATATATCTTCATTTTATGTTTATATCTTATATTTACTGTTTATAGTTTTATGTTTATTATTATTATGTCTATTGTTTGTTAGTTATTGTCTATTGTTAGTAGACAGGTGTACATATATATTTAATTACGATTTAAATGCCTGTAATTATTAAAATTTCCTTTATTTTATTTTACTTCTTAACTTTTCTTAATTATTTACTGTATGTAAGCTAGACAAATAGTACTAGTACTGAATATTTCTGTTATTCTAAGGGGACTAAAAGTCCCAGAATAAAATTTTATTTTCATTTCATTTCAATACATCTATCAATCTATAGGCGGCACAACAACTCATTGTTGAGTCAAGGCCTCTGGTAATAGCCTTCGCCATGTGTCCCAGTCCTGTGCAGCCATCCAATTCCGTGCTCCAAGCAACGTCCGGGCAATTTGGGCAATTCCATTGCGCCATCGCATCCTAGGCCTTCCTCTGTGCCTGTTCCTATGGATTTGTTCTTGAAAAGTCCTCTTTGGAATGGAATATTCATCCATCCTCGCCATATGTCCAGCCCACCTTAACCTTCTGAATTGAATGAACCTGGCTATATTTGGTTCCTTGAAGAGGATATACAATTCATTATTGATCCTTCGGCGCCATTCTTGACCCTCCATGATTCCACCATAGATCGATCGGAGAATCTTCCTTTCATGAATTAATAAAGCCGATTCATCCGACTTGCTCAGTGTCCATGTCTCAGAGCTGTGCTTTTGTTGCTCTCGGAAGCAGGTAACTATGGAAATGATTGCGTAAGCTGTAAAAGCATCTACTGGACTTGCCAATACGAGACCTAATTTCCCTGGAGACGTCATTTTCCCCATCCACTTGACAGCTAAGGTATACAAATTCATTTACTTTCTCAAATTTGTAGTCCCCAATTCGGAGTTCTTCACCATGTACTGCTTTTTCTTGTGATACCATGTACTTTGTTTTTTATCTCATTTATTACTAAGCCCATTCTCCTAGCAGCCTCAGCAAAAACAATGATTGCGTCGAAGACAGCCTGAAATGATCTTCCCATGATATCAATATCTGAGCAGCTGAACTGATCGATAAATATCGTTCCACCCATTTGAATTTTTGAGCTCCTGATTACTTTCTCAAGACCAATGTTAATGAGAAGGCAGACTAATGCATCTCCTTGGCGGACACCTTTACCCGAGGAAAGTGGCTCGGTTATTCCAGCTCAGACCCTTATACTTTACGCCCTCCATCGTAACCCAGCACATCCTCGAAAGCTTGTTGGATATCCCGAGATCTTCTAGGACAATTTAGAGTTCTTTCTGGTCGATACTATCATAGGCACTTTGCCCAACAATTTTACTTTTTGCTTATTTTTTAATTTCTGTTTTTAAGGGATAAAGGTGGTTATCACAATGCGGTAATTAGGAAATGAAATAGAATCAAACTCTACAATGTCTGCCTATTTATCACATTTTGATAACTAACTTCACTCCTTAAATAAAAATAAAATTGTTGGACATACAAGGAAAACCATTCGAAATAAAAAACTGATAGCTGATTAAATGAAGCCTAGATTGTAGTTAAAAAATTCACTGGGTGAGATTCTACCGAGCATTTCTGAAAATTATTCTTTTTTACTTGTTTACTTTTCTTTGGCTGCTATGATAACTTGACCAAGATATATTTTTCTATAAATCGGTTGCTATTTTATAGGAAATTCATCATAATTCCAAAAATGATGACTAAAGTTGAGAAATTTGGAACTTTAATGGAAAAAAAATGTGTTTTTTTAGAAAACCATAAAAAAAAAAATAATAAAAGCATATCTCAAATGGACTGAGATAAGGAGTTGGTGGCACTAGCTCTCCCTTAATTACTGACATTTCCTCCTGGAACTCCCTGTATGTATAGTATTCTTTGACAATTTTCTAGCCATTTGTTCTCCTTTATATATTATTAGTCAGACCGGAGCTAGATTGCTACTTAGCAATCCTTCTGTCTAAATATTATTTCCTCTTAGCAATTGTCAGATGACATGATAGTTTTTGACATGATAGCAGAGTTTTTTTTTTATAAGTTCGAACTAGATATCTATGAGTTGAAACCTGAAATTAGACTGGGTGCTCAGTATCGTGCAATACAGAATATTTATGTTTTATTTCTGTGTTTCATATTCTCTTTATTCAAGCCCCACAATCTTGAATAATAATATTCCCTGTATTTTCCAAAATATCATAAAGCCTTAATTTAGCCTTTATTACTCAAATTAAGCTTAAATTTAAGTAATTTCTTATTTCCTTGAAATTTGAATCACCAACCAGCTGACTGTAGCATATAAAAAAAAAATATCTGATGTGGACAACACATGACTTCCTTGTATGCCTATAAAACTATAAATCGGTGGTTCAAAAAGTGATCCTGAATTTGGTTACTAGTTTCCGAAGATTACAGTATCTCAAAAACGACATTCGGCGTCCCGACATCCATCTATTGATATACACAAATGGGGAGGAAAACCACTATTTTACACTTAAAACAAGTAATAAAAATGTTTAATTGGATTGGAAACCAAATTGCGTTTGTAACCTTTAATACCGAAACATATGATTTAATGCATATATTTAATTTAAATATAATTTTTGATGTAAGCTTATTATGACCTTCAAGTAAAGCACCCTTTTCGGATCACCAATTTTAACCAAAATCTAGTAAATACATTCATAATGATGTAAAAGTCCTATTTACCAAATTTGAGATGTTTTACATTATATTTTTTGATTAGATTTTTTGAATATAATTTTTGATGAAAGTCTAATATGACCTTCAAGTAAAGTACCACTTCCGGTCTGCCAATGTTAACCAAAATTTATTATATTATTTAAATCAATATATAAGTCATAAATACTAAATTTGAGAAGTTTTGCATAGTATTTTAATACAATTTTTGATGAAAATCAATTATGACCTTCAAGTAAAGTACCACTTCCGGTGATCAAGCAGTGACCATAAAGGGAGGTTCACAACTAGATTTTACAACAATCCTAAATACGAAATTTCAACTTTCTACGGCTAACTGTTTTTGAGTTATGCGAGATACGTACAGACGCCACGACGAAACTAGTCAAAATGGATATTTCCGTTGAAATCTTAAAACCGAAAATTTGCGCGATTACAATACTTCCTTTACTTCGTGCAAGGAAGTAAAAAAGGTCTGGAAAAAAATTAGCTTAAATTATATCAGTTATATTCACCATTGAATTAAACTCTCAAAATCAACTTTTCTTCAAGAACTTTTTTTTTTTTCAAATACTCCTATTCCTAGGAATTCCTATTCTCCTCTTGTAATATACAAATCCAAAACAAAGCGACATCTTTGTTTCTAAAATAAAAATAACTACATATTATTTTAAATTGTTTTTTGAAATTATCAATAGCAGTTTTATCTTATTGAAGTATACAATTTTTTTTTCTTCTCTGCCTCAGACGGAGTCTTGTTTAATTTTATTTTCATTCCATTTATTCATTTTTAGTGATGGAGAAATAAGTATATGTATGGAGTACATGGATGGAGGTTCCTTAGACCTGATATTAAAAAAAGCTGGACGCATTCCTGAACCTATATTAGGGACAATTACTGCTGCTGTAAGTAAATTAAAAAAAATAGCCTACCTATTTTATATATAATCTTTTTTATTCTTATATATATCTTACTAGGTTTTATTTGTATTTTTCTCTGAACCATCTTGGGTCTGAAAAAAAAAAAATTAAAATAAGTTAGTTATGAAAAATGATCATAAAAATATTAGTAACATAGAGAATAATTGGTTAAAACTAGCTTCTTTTTATTTTGGGTGTAACGTCCTTAAAAACTAAGGTTGAAATAACTATAATCATTACATTCCACTTGGATTCGGGAGCTCTAAACTCATTAGTATGTATCTCTTATTATTTGTATTTGTCTGTTTCTCCTTACCATATTTCTCTTTCCTTTTTTATTAGTTTCCTTTCTGTTGATGTTAACTTAAGATTATTATCACATATACATACTTTGCTGTTTTACTATATATTCTTTTGGCTTATATAACTTCTTTGTTTTTGCTTAAATGTTCTATTATTTAAATTTTTCATAATTCAGTTGTGTCATATTTCATGTATGATAATAGTTTTCATATCACATGCTACTACTATTTTTGATATTTTTCCTGATATCTATTCATTTCTTCATTGATTTGCTTTGATGGTTGTATTTTGTATTGCTTTGTCCTAATCTGCTGTCATAAGCTAAAACCCCCTAACTCCAAATCATTTTTTTAAATACATTTTTGTATTGCACCCGAATTGCTCTACAAACTAACCTTTTTGTGCTATTAGAAAGCTCTAAAATAAACAATCAGGATCTAACCATTGGACCTTTCTAAGGTCCTAAAAAAATGTATTTTTTAGAGAAATTTGGATACAATACAAAGATTTATTTAAAAAAATGATTTGGAGTTGGTGCCTTTTAGCTTATCACGGCAGTTATGAAGATCTTCAAATTTGGCCAAGATGTTGGCACTCATTAAAATGAGTTTACACTTGCTGTGTATTTTCTTTCTTGACCGCATCCAGTTACATCTATGGCTAATGCTATCTCCACTATTGTTTTTTATCTTGGCTCATGATCTGCATGAGAATTAGTTATGATTTCCATTATCTTTAAACTGATATATATTTGTTGTTATATTATTACTTTTTGTATTTTCTAACCATTTATTTTTTAAAAAAATAATTCTTTGCCTGATGTTTTTCTTTTGTAAGTCTTATTCAAATAAGACATTTTTCTGTAATTTATTTTAAATAATAATATTAAAATTTATTGCTCAATTATTTATATAAGTATTTTATTTTCACAGGTTTTAAAAGGACTTAGTTATTTGAGGGACAAACATGCAATAATGCACCGAGATGTCAAACCAAGCAATATCCTGGTTAACAGTGGTGGTGAGATCAAAATATGTGATTTCGGAGTTTCTGGCCAATTGATCGATTCAATGGCAAACTCATTTGTTGGTACTAGATCCTATATGTCTGTAAGTAAATGATTTCTTTTTTTAATAGTAATGCTGTCAATAAACACTTGAATAACGTACTCTTGTGTTTCTATATTTTTAGCCAGAACGACTCCAAGGTACACATTACTCAGTTCAGAGTGACATATGGTCTCTTGGGTTATCTCTTGTAGAAATGGCAATCGGAATGTATCCTATTCCACCTCCTGATGCCAAAACACTTGCAGCAATATTTGGGCCATCAAAAGAAGATGACGAATCTCAAACACAAGTTTCTCCAGTTCATGGTGGGTTTGATTAATAATTCAGGTTATTTAATAAAAGTCGTATCTCTTGTCTCCTGGTGGTTTGGTGAATTAGTTCTTACTTCTACATAAAATTTAAATTTTAAATATTGTGAAGATGGTATGATTTTACTTTCCCTTACCTATATACAAAGTATATAGTAAGGGGAAGTATTGCGATCGTGAACATTTTCGAATTCGAGTTTTCGACTGAAATACACTTTTTAAGGTCCCCTGAGTCCAAATGACCAAGTCTCGCAAAATGGTCTGTGTGTATGTGAACAGTCTAGCTCAAAAACGAAAAGTTGTAGGATACTGAAATTACATATTTAAGGTTGGCACATGCATGTGATGTTACAGCAACATTTTCGTCAAAATCGACTAACCGGAAGTGCCACTTTATATAATTGATTTTACACTTTTTTCGAAAACGACTCTAATGATTTTGATGAAACTTGCCTAAAATATTCTACATAAAGGTCTTTAACTTTTAATTTATGTAGTAAATCACCGAGGAATTGCAGGGAAAAAAGTTTGATGAAAAGAATATTTTATTTGCGCATAACGTAAAAAGCATGCATTTTATAGTAATTTATGTATAGAATTGTATGAAAGATAATTAAATTATCTAAAAAACAAAAATATAATCATCGAAAATTGGTCCAGTATTAGCAAAGATACAGCGCATTGGATTAACAGGAAGTGGCAATTATATCTTGGATTTTACAATTTTCTCGTAAATGACTCAAACGATTTTGATGAAACTTGCCTAATGTCCTTCTCCTTACAGCCTTTTAACTTTTCATTTATGTAGTACATCACCGAGGAAATGCAGCAAAAAAAGTTACGATGAAAAGAATATTTTATTTGCGCATAGCTTAAAAAGTATGCTTTTTATGGTAAATTATGTTATAATCGTATGAAAGGTAATTAAATTATCTAAAAAACAATAAAAGAATCATCAAAATCGGACCAGTATTAGCAAAGTAAAGCGTATTTTATGAGGAGCACAAGACCCTAGATGGATAACCGAGCGCATCTGAAAGGAGACGGATGCGACCGAACCTGCTCCCACCAATCTGTTATAAACAATATACTCTGTAATAAAGTAATTTAAGAATACAAAAACGGAAATTAACTTAATAATTTCTACTTTCATATTATTTAATGGAAAGAAAATATTTCCATGAAACTAAACCGACACTTTTAAAATATAGTTGCAAGTTAGAAGACAAAGTTAAAATATATAGGTAGTGTACAGAATTGTTGTACTAAAATAGTTTAAAAAAATGTTTTATTGTACTGAAGTGGGAGATGTGAAGAAGTGATTGCTGCTGAGTTTATTTCAAGCATTGTTTATATGAACTTTTTAAAATTATATTAAAAAGATAATTATTATAGGACGGTAAGGGAAAGTTGTGTGAGGCGCGCACAATGATTTTTTTTTTTAAGTAATCAGTTCCAGAGTTAAATATAATTTTCTTTTTAGGTAATGGCAGTGGACCAAGGCCTATGGCAATATTCGAACTTCTTGATTATATTGTCAATGAGCCTCCACCAAAATTGCCTTCTGGCATATTTTCTAATGAATTTAAAGATTTTGTTGACCGTTGCTTGAAGAAAAATCCAGCTGAGAGAGCTGACTTAAAAACACTAATGGTAAGTTTTTGTATTCCTAAATTTCGGATTTACTTTTTTTATTGTATATTTATTCTTAATTAAAAGCAAATGTTCAGTATTTAGAGATCTTTGAAGGTCACTTCCATCTCTCTTGCTTCCAGAAAATTTAAAGAGAATTTTTCGCATTTTACTATCAGCAATTTTATATATTCCAAATTGACTCCAGGTTAAGGATATAGAGTTCTAAGATAAAAGCCAAGCTTATGTGAATAATTCTCCACATTCCTTGATCTGTTTCCAACGGTGCTTTGTCCATTAATTATAATGCTTAATCATATTATATTTCCTAATCATGTTTCTTCATCATATATCATGTTTACAATTTTTTTTTTTAGAACCATGAATGGATCCGAAAATCTGAAAATGAGAATGTTGATATTGCTGGTTGGGTTTGCAAGACAATGGGCCTCACCCCAACAACACCAACACGTACTATGCCTCCTACTTAATTATTACCTTTACCTTCATTTCATGTATATTTGCAGCTGACAGGTCTGGGAAATTATCTTATTTGAAACATAATTATATCTATCAACTGTACATGCTACCAATAAATTGGTAGTAATTACAATTTATGATTCATGTGTGATTAATATTATGAAATGAACCATCTTAGAAATGCAAAAAAAAAATTTAGAAGAGATATAATTTGGTTAAATTTATTATTTCTCTGTGGAAGTTAATTATTCAAAGGATATCTTATCATTTAATTGAAGTATAAATTGTGATATATATATATATATTATTATTTTAAACATATATTTGCTTATTATATTTGTAATATTTAATAATATTTGAAACTTCTTAAAGGATTTTTAAATTACTATATTATTTATTATTCCATGTCGTCAAAAATTCTTGTATATTCAAGACTATAGTTTATATGTTGTTGTAAATATTGTATAATACTGATACTTTATTGTTATCATTGTAAATGTGTACGACCTCAGTATTAGGCACTGTTACAGTAAAGTATACATTTATACATTAGTTAATTTGTTTTTGTAACAATTATATTATCTGTTACACTAGCTATGTGCATTAGGATAAGGAGGAAGTCTTTATTTGAATGGATTCTAATCTTACTTAAATGCAACATATTATTTGGAAATATTAGTCATTGTTTTATACAATTTTGAACATTGTATTAGAAACTTTAAAATTATATTTCCTTTTTTTTTTAAATTGCTTATTAAATTTAATTATATTTCGCTTGGATCCTTATTTTAATTAAAGAGCATTTTTTGTAAAACAATTTCAAAAAAGCAATGTATATTAAATAAAAATAATGTAAGATTAAAAGAATCTTCAATCTCATGCTAAATCAAAAAGATATGAAATATTTTTCTCCTTGATAACATTTTTTTTTTTAATTTTATTTATATATATCTGTGATAGAGATAACTAGTAGTTTTTGTTATTTAATGTCATTTTTATTCAATAGCTTTGTTGATGGAAGTTCATTGAACGATGTGAAAGATAAGCATTAATTTTTACGGTGCCATATAGAAGCTTGGCATTTGATGTAGAATAGGATTCTAGTTGTATTTTAATTTATTAAAATCAATTCAAGATTCTTAAAAAAATATTGTATCAGTGGTCTTCAACGTTTTAATACTGCCTATACCTGTTAAAAATTAAATTTTTTACCTTCTGCTGTTGCTTAACTTGTATTGTTTGCTTAAATATTCTGAAAATATTCAATCGACAAGTTTTTTTAATTACCTTGTAATAAGATGATGCAACAATGGTATTTTGTTGTCCAATAAACATATTCGAAGTTATCAGTTGAACTATCGTCTAGTCATATATAATATAAAGCCGATTGGAATGAAAGTGTTTTTAGTCCAGTTTTGTGTATAATAATACTATTTAAAAATAAAAAAATACTTTTATAGAATAGAGTTTTTGACTTTAGTTTTAGCAACCTCCGGTAAAAGTAAATTCATAGTTCGTATTAAAACTGTCCCCAGAAAATTAACTTACTAAAAAAAAAGGTGTCTTATTCCATTCTCTGCACATCTTATTATTATAAATATGCCTCCTGTCTTCAGCTGTAAAATTATTGAAGAAGTCATAGAGTGCTGATAGTATATTACTTTCATTCCAGGTGACTTATATATAATTGCACTTGACCTCTACTGATATTGTTTAAAGCAAATGATCATTCGCCTTTTGTATTTTTAATGCTCACTAGTAGGTCCTAGAGATAAGGTTGGCAATCCATGGTCTGTACGATATAGTATTTATTATTAATGCCTATGTTAATTATTGTTTATCTACTTGTAAATTGTGAAACTGCTTAATACCTTAATTTGTATATGTTAGGTGTTACAACTATAAAATTTATTTTGAATTAGGAAGAGGATTTTTTATCACTCTTCAATTATTTTTCTTCCTTTTTATTTATTTTTTTTTCTCTGTAATAAATATGTTTGAAAATCTTCTATTTTATTATTTTCATGATTCTGAATTTCAATTATTTATCATGTATAAAAACATTGTTTAATAGAGAGTTTATTTAAAATTATAACTTTCTTTTTTAGTCAGTTTAAGAATTTGAATATTCCTTGATTTTAAACAATATTTTTTAAAGATGAATAAATGCTTTTGTGTAATTTTTCTTGGTGTTGGTAGATGTTAGATATTTAATTATTATATATTTAAATGTTAAATTTTTGCTGTTAATATTCCATGAACTTTTTAAAAAGTATCAGCATTATTCTTAATGTCAGTTGTTTATAGGAAAAAGAGTTAAAGGTTGTGTGTTTGGACACAAACACAGTAGTTCACAAGTATTTTCATTATTTTTTTATTGACTACCAAGTATTAATTTCTTACATTTGATTAGTTTTTATATGTAATTATTTATTTTTTTTTAGTAGGAAGAAACTACATTGATTATAACCAGAAAATATAATAAATGATTCTGATTGTGAATTCAAGTGCCTTTGTCTTCCATTCTATAATGTTTTTATTGCATTGTTGTTATAAAAAAATTTGAAGTTAAGGAAACAATTGGCCATAATACAATATGCTGAAAAGAAGTGAAAGGAAATTCAAAAGTTAAATATAAGTTTAATTAAAATGAAAGATGGTATTCCAGCTTCAGACCAGGAAACTTATTTTCGATCATGCGACTATAATTTACTTATCTATCGTGCTGAAATCTTTTACCTGTGATTGCATGCCTAATAAAGTTCCAATAATACCAATAAAGTCCTATCTTTCTTTCTTTTTCTTGCTCCTGTTGCCTCTCAGCATAGAGCCCGAGCCTCAGTCCACTTCCGCCTCTCATTCCTTTCTCTGGCCATTTGGCTATATATATATATATATATATATATATATACTGTTTTTGCTTGAAGCAGAGTTAACTACTCTCTGAAGGTCATTATAAAACTGTTCACTATCTAGAACCGATGATCCTTCTACAGGAGCATAAACTTGAATTGTTGTTACTTTCTCTACCGTTAGCTCTATGTCTGCTGATATGATTGGCTCCTGATGTTCAATGACTATACATCTCTTGTGTAAAAATCATTTCTACTACATCTGTAGCTCTCTTTCTCATATCAGCTCCAGAGTAAATAAGCATGAATCCATCATTCAATGTCTTGCTTCTGCTTCCTTTTCTCTCGACCTCTCTGATTCTCAGTAGATCCACTCTGTGCCTTTTCATTTCTTCAACTAATTCAACCTCCTTTCCAGTTAGTGTTCCAATGTTCCATGTTGCCATTCGAATATCCTCAACTAACAAGTTTGTTAGTTCAGTGCGAGAAGAAACCAGTACAAACTTTTATGTTTGACATAATCCATTTAAACCTTGAACTGAAGATGAATGTATAACATTCGAAACTAGTTTTCAATAAAACAAAATTATAGATGTGGCAAATAATTTATCAATCCATAATTAGATTAATCCTTCTGTACCATCATGCGGATGTCAACTGAAATAAGCTAATTCAGCTCTTTCCTGTCAGATTTTAGTCGTTCCGGGTTAAATCCTTCCAAGATCACGCCGGTTAGTGGTTTTCTGTAGGGTTCATGTATATCCTCAACTCTTGTCATGTATATTTATGGAACTTCACGTCTGTATCCATCACTCTTTCCCTATGTTCACTTTTTTAATATTTGATATGTAAAGTATAGCCACCTAATTATAAATTAAGGGATCACGCCAAGCCTTAGTACAAATTCTTTTGTCAATTACTGGCCAATTTTATTAGCCTCATTAAAAAATGTAACATTTACCTCTTCATACCTCTACTAATAACTAGAACTCTTTTGTCCGTTGGTAAGATTAATTCCTTGTTACATTAAATTTAGATGTGGCTCAGCCATATATAAATATATTGAACTTGCCGAATGATTGCAATTAGATTGATATCCACAACTCATTCCTATGAATCACTGAAGTCTCCATACGATGCCAAATGCGTAGGTGAGAATGGTTTCCTGATTCTTTTTTTATTTCTCCTGTTTTCCTCTTCCATGTCACACCCATAACTAACATGATTGACTGTAAAATCTATATTTCAGTAACTTATTTCTATAATTTAATTATTATACTGTTTAGATAAGGTGTTAGATATTACTGAAGGATGGAAATAAAGGGCCTGCCATAACTTAAGTTTTCCACTTCAAAATTAAAAGGAAATTCCAAACAAACATATTGAGATCCAAAAAACAAGATTTTATTAAATACCGAAAAGATAAAAGGTTAGCATATTGGTTGTAGTTGAATTCCCAGTTTCATACTAAATCCTCTTTTTATCCTTTGCTTTGAAGTGTCACAATTACCTTCCTTACCTCCTTCCATTTAAAATCCGCTAAACCCTAGTTAACTTATTTTTCAACCACTTTGACCTCTTGTCCTATAAATAAATTCCTCCTTTTAGTAACTTCTCATACCAATCCAGCTTTTTGACTACCAGTGCCATCTCTATTTGTATAAATTTGTATATGTACATTTACTTTTTAAAATCTTATTGTATTATCAACATTTCTTCAATTTTGTTCTACATATTCCAAGCTCCTATTTGTATGGTCTTATAGTTATTCTAAAAGAATGAAATTATGCAGAATAATTGAAGATTTCATTGTTGATTTTAAACAAAATTATTGAAAAAAAAATTGAATGAAGAATATAGTTAGACTGAAATAATCAGAGAAAAGGTAGGTCTGAAAGAAGGGACTGTAAAGACCCAAAGAAGCAAAAGGATTAACTCTTATTAAGGAGTATAAATTTCCTTCTAATGAAACTAAGAGCACCTGTAGAAGTGTTTTTCCTCCAGGATAATGCCATAGGATCATGTATAGGTCTAGGAATTCATGTAGTACTGATGGGGAGAGGGAAAACAGATTATCTTTCACTAACAGTACCATACAATATTGGTGATAATGGAAACATCCCTGAAAAAAGACTTTATTAAGAACCACAATGAGAAACAGAAGACAAAAAAGGAAAACTCATTGAAGTTGTGACTTTCATAGCAGTATTTTTTCCTCAGTCTATCAAAAATCAAAATTGTTTTTTGGTAGACCAGTCTGGTGATGTGTGAATTGCACCATTACTGTGCATCATATACAGATATGATATGATATGACAGTTTTCACATAGTGATAACAACTTACATAATCAGACTGCACAGTGATTTATTAATAATTACACAGCATTGTCAGTACTTTTATCACCTCAATGGATTGCAAAGAATATGGGATTAGTGAAAGACATTGATGAACACAGAAAAATGTCAATAAATATTAACTTTCATCTATGTGGGAAATCAACAGGCCCTATACCTGTTGTTTTACCCTATACTGGCCCTGTACCAAAACATTGTTTTCTATGAAGACATGGTACATTACCTTGGCTTTATTTCTGGCAGGATGGTCCCAACCTTCACAAAGAAAAAAAAACATCAGAGAAAAATATGACTACGTTTTGTTTCCACTGAACTCGCTAGAAAAAATGAATAGGTTCTAACATATGTATCACTTTTTTTTCGTTTGCCACAACAAATAATGAAGATTTTTGGATGCGCGATGTATAATTTTCTTACAGAAATTAATTGCTTACGGTAACACATATTGCCTGGATGGGGTCACCCAACATCACGTTGCTGCGATCCATCGTACAGCGACAGGCTACCCATAGTTCCATAAACGGTTCCTTTCAGTCCTATTCCGCAATGTTCTTCATACCTACTCATTCCGATTCAAGTGCAGTGAAAAAACGTATAGATCCACAGATAACGGCAGTTCTTGGTTAGCAGATGCACGGGGGACTTCCGTTCTTCCCCAGAAGCACCCAAACCTCCTGGCGGCTAATTGGCATCCTGGGAAACCACAACGCGATTCGCGATCAAGGTATATCTGTACAAATTACGCCTGATCTTTTTGGGCGTGGCCAAAATAATTAGTGGGATATCCTTCCTTTCCCCGAGCATTGCGGGTTAGTATAGACATACACTACACTTTACTAACTAAAAAATAAAGAAAGCATTATAAACTTCTACTACATACCACCTATATAAAAATTAATGGACAAACAAAAATAGTGCGGTTGTAGAGACACAAAATGAAATAAGCTTTTGAGCGTAGAAGGGTACTGGAAGGACTGGAGGGGAATGGGCGGGGTCGCCAACCCTTGCCACGCCCAAAAGGACCAATAGCAACTTTTACAACCATACACAGGGGAGTGCCATCAATCCTACACCCGGTCGGTGTTAGTAGCCTCCATTGGGCTGATGATCCTCACATCCCCGAAGAGGAATGTAATCACCTTAAGTGTTGTGGACTGAAAGCCTTTCCCCGCTGGGCGGTAACTGATAAAAGTACTTACCATGCTCGGCGTTTCCTAACTTTACCTATTGAAAGCGCCTTGTCGGCCACACCGCCACCCTAAATATCACTCTTATCCAACATAAAATTAATCTCTTGTACGTAATCAACACGACTCTCCAAACAATCATGTTGCAACGCACATGACAAGACCCATAAAGGCTAAAATAAACTGGATGAGAGACCTCTTTCAGTATTTCTTTTTAATAGATACATGACTAACCATTTCGAAAGAGATAACATTTTGGATACTGATCTACTTGTCTTTATAGGAAAAAGCGGTTCATAAATTATAACTAAATTTCAACAAATTAAAATCCAGCTGAAACCAAGATATTCAGCTCACAAACTAAAAATTTGATGAGTTCCATTCCAGCTTAAAAGGTTAGAGCGTAATGTAGTAGTCCGAAGGAATGAATGTTAGCCTTCCTACTGGGCTTAAAAAAGTTCTTTAGTAATCTCCTATCTTCGTTCGAGTTAATAAGAGCGTTAAACCCAAATTAATTTAGATTTAACAAACAAAAAAGGTAAAACAGCTGTGTCATAACAGTGTTCCAAATTTTGTTGTGAATTATCAGTTGAATATAAGTAAAAGTGACAAAATTACATATTGCAGATAACATTGCTCTAATTTTACATATAACATTACCTTCGCAAAACTAATCGAGAAGTTGTAGTGGCAGATGTTTAACTATAAGAACACTGCATCGATGAATCTGAACATCACTTTTAATGCTTTATAATACGTTCTCTAATCCATATATAAGGTATAACACAATAATTATTGATATCCTGGGGAAAAAAATACTAGATTTCACATACCGAACATTTTGTAATGAATGTATGAAACTTGGGTATGATTGAAGAAATCATAGTGGAACTTATTATTTTTGTCATAGAGTAGGTCTTTTATTGTCGGCCCAAACTGACCTCAAAAATTATTATTACGTTTTTTTGCAAAATGGATAACAAAACGTCAATGGGTATCTTCTTAACAACAAAATCTGCAAAATATTGGAATATTAAGAGCGAATGTTAGTTCTATCTCCTCTAACACCTTGGAAATCCCCCTATCTTCTCCACTAATGATGTCCCATTGGGATAAAAATAATAGCAATTTTAATAATTTAAAGTGACCTGATGTTTTACAATAGTATTTGGTACAAGCGAAAAAAAAAATTATTATTAATTATATATTGTATGTAAACTTTGTAAAACTGTAAATTATTAATAAGCATTAAATTTTGTCTTATGTGGGACAGTTTTCGATGTGAGGCAAAATTTGGGAGGACCCAAAAGTGGGAGTTTCATCTTAAGGGATGTATGGTCACCTTATACTAATAATACATAACCTTACGGGATTAAAGTTCTACCGTCACCTATTAACTGCAAGTAAAGTTTAGCCTTCAATCCCCTCTTATTTTTTAAAACATTATTATAGGTTTAGCTATATCACATATTCTGCTGTCCATTAAAGAAATGAACAAATCCATCATAGGTCCTCAACCTATGTTGCGGAGCCTCTCCAAAGGAGGTATTTGTCAGTGGATGTCGGATATTCAGACATAAGATAAACATTAGGCAGATAACAGACCATTCGTTTTAGATTGCAGCTGTTAGGGCCGTTCATAAGGTAACTAAGGACTTAAAATGTTATCTGGTGGTACAAGTAAACAATTTTGGCATGAGACCTCTCAAATAGATCACTACTCCTTATAAATTTATATTATTTACAAATTTAAATATAATTATAACATTAGAATAATTGATCCCTTCACTCATATTAACGTAATCATTAACGTTGTATCACCAAATTCCTCTAAAACCTAGTTTAGGACATGTCTTATGAACCAGTTAACTTCAATTAATACGTATGTAGGTTACCATCCCACGAGCGGAATCGAAAATTTTGATCTTAATACCATGAAAACTGCAGATTATGGGTTTAAACGGAACACGATAGTTTTCTAAAGAGTACATATATGATAGTTTCTACACAAAATGAAACTGAATCCGAAACTTTTTTTTTCACACAAAACCAGAATCCTAATTAAGGAAATACTTCGAAACTCTTAGTAAAAATGTATAAACTGCAGTTTCATATCATGTCGGAGTAAAATACCATTCAATAAGAAATATAACTAATTTAGCCATTAATTTAATCAGCCTTCACGGAGGGGAATATTTAACAATATTGTTCAATTAAATTAATGTAGTCATAGTAACAAATTTAGTTTACATTTGTCTCCACATTAAAAAAATATCTTTAACATACAAGAATATCGAAGGTGTTTGCCATGGACGTAAAATTTATGTTTTATTTAATACAGTTCTAAAAAAAAAAGGTCAGTGTAAATGAATAATGTAAAAAAAAATATTCATGTCAAATAAAATAATGAAAGATGTATCAGATAGAATAACCTAATTTTCCAAAAGTAATTTAGCCTTGTAATTATTGCTATGCTTGCTGAACTGCGTTAGCTGCTCTATACAATCAGAGCTAACAAGTCATTCGTGTAGGCAAGATGGCAGAAGGGCAAGATTCTAAGAAGAAAATTAATATTACAGTTAAAACTACGAAAGATAAGAAAACCTTGGAAGTTGAAGAGGATACCTCTATTAAAGATGTATGTAGTTTATTCTGGGAATAAGCCATTTTAATTTATTGGATTATGTTATTACGTATATTTAGTGCCGATTTGTCTAGAACATGTTAGTGTCGTTTTATAGTGAATGACTTTTATATATTCAGTACTGGAATGAATTCATTAATTTTCTTTAATTGTATGAGTTATGCTGAAGCCATAGTTTTTATTTTAATCTAGGTGCTGTTATCAGTATTAATTGAACTTCACTATCAATATCACTTAAAATGAAACTTTTGGATTGGTCATTAACAGAATTATTATTTGGATTGGTTTGGAATTTTAACTTCAAATTTGCCTGAAAATAGTTTGTTTTGTATAAAGAATGGTTAGATGCAATCTTAAGTCATTGCTATGTTATTGCTTGGAAATAGTGTAATATTGCAAGGAATGGTGTGATAAGATATCTAATAACACCATTGTCCAAATTGACTAGTCATTTTTCAATTTTGAAAGTTAAAAAAAAAATTTTTGGTATTCATCAATCTTATAACCTTACTGTAAGATGAAAGACTCAAGTGGTAAATTTCTGCTAGTTTTTTTTTTTTTGTCAAATAATTGTATTATTGCTATTGAGTTCTACATAACAATTGTTTTTATAATGTTTAATTCATTTGAGCTTAAATGTGTTTTCTATTTGAATTTACAGTTTAAGGATGTAATATCAAAAGAGTTCAATGCTGAAATTCCTCAAATATGTTTAATATTTGCTGGGAAAATTATGAAAGACAATGAAACTCTAGCACAGCATAATGTCAAAGATGGTGTGGTGGTTCATTTGGTTATTAGGTCCAGTAATCAAGCACCTAACAATCAAACTGCCTCTCAGCAACGGCAACAACAACAAAGTAAGGATAATAAACTTTTATTGTCGTAGATGTTTCACCAGATAATACAAATAAGTAGTGGTGCGTGTATTTACTAACTCAAGTTTTTCTCTCTGTTCCTGTAGAATGACTATTATTTTAATATTAAATTTCGAAGTTGAATTTACATAACTAGATTTAGTTAGGTATTATTAGTGCTATGGATATAAATGTTTTGTGAAGCAGATTCAATTAACTACAGTATAAAACTTCTTTCATATCTAAAGCTTAATTTTATGTCATTTGATATTATTAGTTACGATTTCAGCTGTTTTTTCATTCAGGATAAATAATTTTTGTGTTATAATGTTTGAAGAAAGAAAATTCGGTAAGTTATCAATGTCATAATTGGATCTAAAATGTTGGAATATCAAGGTTGAACTGTATTACCTGAAATGAGGTGGTGTTAATTTTATTTACATTGTAATACAGCTGACTCACTTACTAATATGCTAAACTATTAAATCCTTATTAGGTGCTTAATGTGATCGATGGCTCTTGCCAACACAACAAATTAAATATTTTTAGTCTTAAAACTAGTTACTTTTCTTACATGTTAATTAATGTTTGCTTGCATCAGTGAAGGCTATATGTTTTTATATATGTTTAGAAGGAATCTTAGTGATTATTAGTATAATTTAATTGATCAGTTCAGTACTAAAAGGGAAAAGAAAAATTCTGACACCAGTTGATATGGGCAAGTTGGGTAAGGAAAATTGTGTAGAATCCCTTAACTTGAGTTTTAACTAGTGAATTAGTGGGGACAAAGATAGGCAACATTCTTCCCGCCGATGGGCACCATTCTTCCAAAATCTCCTCCATTTATGTTCCTCATTTCGATTTTAAGATTTTTAATGTTTATTTAATTAAATAATGAAAAAATACTTTCAAAAACCCCATACTAGAAGTAAGGAAAATTATAATATTAAAAAGACGAGAATAATGTTTGTTCCAGTTCTAGTTTTTTAATTTCATGCATTGGAGTGGAAAAAGGCTGCACAAGCTCCCTTCTCCTATCGGCTAACTCAACAGACTCTTCCTGTCTAATGTAGCGCCATAGCAACCTACATTTCACATTCATCTTACCTGTCACTCCTATCTTACTTGTGGTTGCTACGAAAAAGGCTCTTTTCATGAGAAAGTTTTATAAAAAGTAAAAGATTTCATGGAAAAGTAGATTTTTTGATGAAATAAAATTTGAATTAGAGGCTATGGTTCCTAACATGTTGGAACAGCTTAGCATTTTCGAGTCAGAAGCGGTGTTACTTGTAAATAGTAACAAAGCAAATTGCAACTTAATTTTTTAACAAGCTTAAAAATGATAATTAAATTCGAACATTGCAACTAGATGATAGAGCAAGAAAGAAGCAATAACTTCAGCCAAACAACTATACCCCATGTGGAATCGATTGTTGCAAAAAATTTTAAAACAATTTATTTTTATAGAGAAGAATGTTACTTTAATAATAATTCATTCACAAACGTAAAGTGGCTCACCCATACCTTTTATAACAATGTCAACACAATTTTTATTGGTTGTTTTACATTAGCATTACACATATTTGTTTTATCAATGTTATAAATTTATGTTATAGTTGGTATTAGAACTCCTCTATTCCAGAAAACTCATTTTTGATTTTGGCATGAGTTAAAGTTATAGGAAGTACTTTACTATTATGATTAGGGGAGAGCATTAGAAAATTCCTTCATTTGACTTTGCTAAAAATTCCAGTTCATTAACTTTTAATAAACATTTGGGTACTGTCTAATCAAGAACTATAGCCCTATTGTCAATCTTGAATGAGTTTTTTTGGGACAAAATTGACATAGATGGAAATGTTAAATATTAATTTTATCATCTTAATTATTAATTCAACGATAGTGAAGGTGATTAAAACAAAATATTATTTTCGACCACTGCTTGCCATTAGGTTTCTGTGTAAAACTTTGATTTAAGAAAAACTATGTCCATAAAAGACGTGGACGATCTAAAAATTAACGACTCAGTACAAAGATGGTTTTGATCCAATATTTGATTGCCGTGTTATTGGCTATTATCAAAACTGAGGACGAGGACCTAGGGCGTGGGTATCCTGTCTCTCCTTTACCTTAACGGTTCACTCTCCTGGCCAACAATATGTATTATCTTCCTGATCAGGTATGGTCCTCCGAACAAAAATCAAAAGAGAAACTGTAGACCTTAGATTTTGAAGACTCGATTCATGTCAGCACTTGCACTGTATTGTATGGTCGTAGTAAATATTTTTGGGTATGGGGCTTATCAGTTTGTAGATATCATTTAAAGTTTATTATTGTTATTTAATTTTTGAAAATTTAGTATGATATTAAAATCTGCTATTAATTCAAAATTCTTAATTTAAAATAATTTTCTTTGAAGGACCTACTGGAAATGGGTCTTATCGTGGTATGGTATAAGGATACATAAAATATTTTATTCTTTTGCCATACCTTTGTTCTACATCCTACTTTCTAGGTCTTTTACTATTTCGAACATCTCGATCAAGTTTAATTATTTATAGCCCAAGTTGACTGCATGAAAAAAAAAACGTTGAAAAAGTTCTAGGTTGTAATAATATTCAGATGATAAAAAAATGTGTTCGCAAATTATTATTTTGTTATTGTGATGGCTGAGACACCACAATAATTATATTAAAAATGAAAATTTGATTTTGAAAATGAAATTAAAAGGCGAGAAAACTTAGATTTAAATTAAGCTTATTCAATCTCAGGGTTCATTATTTTTATTTTTAGAAACAGATTAGTAATAATAATACTAAAATATTTTTAAAACTTTTCTCTGAGCCTTGTTAAAGGAAAGTGCTTATTATTAAAAATATTTGATCAAAATATTGAGGAAAATAATCGGTTCCGCAATATATTTTTTTTTTTAAATTAAATTTTTTTTTTTATTAAACTTCTGGTTGTTATGAAATAATTTTTAATAATACTGAAAGTGAGTACATTTTATTTTTTCAAGTACAATTTTCATTTATCTCAGGTAGGAGCCCACTGGTATATATCACGTGAGCTCACTGCTATGATGCAATCTTGCGTCACAAGAATAAAGTGTGGGAATCTTTTTGTGTCCCTTGCCACTTAATAGTCAGAGAAACCCGTGGCAATAAAGGTGACTTATTTCATATAAGATTTGTACTTATATTACCATATCCACAGCCAACTTATAGGCGCTGGAATACAAAATGGCGGCCAAAAGAAAAATCGAAATTTTAGGACTATTTTTGGCTTTTCTTCTATAATTCCTAAATGGTGCAGCCTATCGAAAATGTTGTATATAATAAATTAAAGAGCATTAAATTCTTCGTCTAATGAGTTATCACAAAACACTAATTTGGTGAAGTGGTGTGGTCAAAAACCACGGACAAAAAACGACGATTGTAACAAAAATAGGGCATACTATCTATCGTCTGTAGCTTGGAAATTAGTACTCTAAAAGAAAAAAAAACAAAACATTTTAGTTGCTGAACATCAAATTTTGCGTCTATTGAGTACAACAAATTTTAAATTCGGTCAAGTACACCTCGAAATTGGAAATATCTGGCAATTGGCATATTAGCTCAGCAGAGATATCATTTGGGTTTGCAAAAAAATGGAGTAATGTTGATTTTCAGTTATGTTGTATGAATTTCTCCGCTTTTGAAAATCCAGTTTTTCGACCTCCTACCGTTAAGAAAAAGGTTTTTTTTTTTCAGTTTTCCAAAATATCTCGCTTCCAGTACATTAAAGGTAAAAAATTGTCATTACCAATTTTAAAGAACGTTACATTTTTCACGCCAGCCCAGTGGACATGGTCATTTTATATGTCCAGTTTAAATTGCAAATAAAAAAAAATAAATAAAAATTCTAACAGGTGTGATTTCCTTGGGAGAATTTTTGGCAGTCTAAAAACCTCGAAATTTGTAAACATTTTTTGCCTATAAATCCTAAACTGTGCATTATATCGAAAAAGTTAAAGGATAACAAATTAAAGAGTATTGAAGTCTGCGTGGAATGAGTATCACAACACAATAAGTGGTGTGGTCAAAAAATACGGTCATAAAAACGCGAATTTCTCTAACTCTGTCAAAAACTGAGACAGAGCACTATATATGAGAGTGTAGCTTGGAAATGAGTTCTCTAAGAGAACAACTCATCAGATAAAAGTTGTAGAACACCAAATTATGCGTCCTCTAAGTATCATAGTTTTTAATTTGGACAGTTACACCTCTCGAAATTTACCATCTCCCGATTTCCGGTATTGTCATATTAGCTCAATAGAGATATAATTTTGAATTCCAAAAAAAATTTAAGTTTTCAACCTCCTCCTTCCGGTGCGGTTTTCCGTCATCTTGAGAAACCGCTTAGAAAAGGAACTTTTGCCGTTATCCGTCAGTAACTCACTCCCAGTACATTTAATGTGAATATGTGTCATTACCAATTTTAAAGAATGTTAAATTTCCTCTCAAGTTTTTTATATTATATTTTTAAAAATTAACCATTTTTCAGCGCGGTTTAGTGAAAAATGCGTAATAACCAATCTCGATTATATTTCCAATAGGATCCATATAAAATGTTACTCTCTACAGACGCCAAGACATATTGAAATAACAATTTTATAGAATGTGGACTAGAAACTGAAAATAACATCCGCTATTGAAATTAATATTCCTGAATGCAATATCATCATTAACTCATTGTTTATGTACGAACTATATGTATATATCACATGCATAATGAATTAATGTTGTCATTTTTTCATTACATTCAGGAATATTAATTTCAATAGCGGATGTTATTTTGAGTTTCCAGTCAACAATTTTGCGGGAAATAGTCATTAAGGCGGAACCAAATCTAACTTTTATCGTATTTTTGGCAGATTTGTAAGGGCCCGTATCTCAGTAGCTATTGAGAATTTTAAAAAAGTAATATACAAAACTTAGAGGAAATTTTACGTTATTTAAAATTAGTAATAACACATATCACATTCTTAGCAGTTTTTCACGAAAGGGACAATACATACAACATATCTGAAAACTAAAATTACTCCACTTTTTGGGATTAAAAATTGTTTCTATTGATCTAATATACCAATACCGGAGATCGGGAAATTGTGAATTTCGAGAGTTTTGCCTTGTCCAAATTTAAAAGTTTGATTCTTAGTGAACGCATAATTTGGTGCTCTGCAACTCTTATCTCATGAGTTTTTCTCCTAGAGAACTCATTTCCAATCTACACACTCATATATAGAACTATTTCAGTTTTTTACGAAGTTTGACAAAATCGCCGTTTTATGATCGTTGTTTTCGACCACACTACTTAACCCAATTATTGTGTTTGATACTCATTCCATGCAGACTTTAATGCTCTTTAATTTGCTTTAATATTCTTTTTCGATACAATACTCAGTTTAGGAATTATAGGCAAAAAATGTTCACAAATTTCGAGGTTTTTGACTGCCAAAAGTTCTCCCGAGTTCACCCGTGTTAGCATTTTTTTTTTATTTATTTTTTTACATGTTAGCACCCATCTATGCAATTTTAAAAAATAAAAGTTTCTACCCCCACCTTTTGCATCGTAGAAACCCTCTACTGATTGGCCTGATATGAGATTCAGCAAAATTTTTGGGATACATTATAATACTATTACTATTGGCAGTACTAACACATTTATTAAAAGTTTTAATGATGAATTACAATTCCTTTCTATTTAAAAGCAGTTCTTGTTAAAAATTTTAGTCACAGTTGGTCCCTCAACATTGAGCGGAGAAGTAAGCTTTACTTCCTATTGTTGCATCTGGGACCCAAGCTTTGACGTGCAATTTAGAAATCAGAAAAATATTTGGAAGAAAATAAGACCATTTACAGGTGTATGTTCGATGGATGAATTTTGAGGATGTGCGCGGCACTCTGGGCCCTGCTGGCTCACATTTTGCTACAGTTACCATCAGCCAAACTTCCATATTCGATTTAAGCCGAACACGAGGAACCAAATGATATTAAATCCAGGGATTTGTTCGATGGATAATTTTTTACGACTATTTACCAAATTTAAATTTAAATTTTCGTGATGTTCACTACACTTTACAACAGCCAGACGCGCAGTTCTGTGTTGAGGCGAAACTTACCTATTTTTAAAAATTAATTATGTTCGATGGGTGACCTGAATCTGCTGCTGGCTCCTCAACTAGACGGCGTCTAGCCTGCCGTCGAGGCGACCGGATCTATGAGGCCCTCGCTTCTGCTTCAACGCCGGAGCGTATAGACATCGATTTTCTGTGATTCCTGATTACTTTGACCCCTGGATGCTCTTCTTCGTGTTTAGACAATTAAATTTGTCATACATTTATACTTCACCAACAACGGTGAAGAGTCCTGATCGGAGTCTAAACACAGAAGCCGATCTAGACCGTGAGCTAAGGCCAAAAAACTTGTCTGATTAGAAGAAAATGTTTGATCGTCTTGGCCGAAAGTGCTCTATAAACATATGCCACCCAAGATCCGTTGCTCTCAAATTTTATAGGTCTACGAATTCGTAACGTTTTTCAGATTTTACTCAGTAACTCGCTTCCAGTGCATTTTAGGCAAAACTTTGATATTACCAATTTAAAATAACGTTAAATTTCCTGCAAGTTTTGTATGTTACATTTTTTTAAAATTCGGAATAGCTGCTGAGATACGGGGCCGTAAAAATCCACAATGCCAAAAAACTCAGATATTTAGTGGTTTCGCCTTAATAACTTTTTTTTTTTTTTAGTGGAAAATGCATAATAACTAATCTTCTAGAGGATTAAATTTCATACAAAATATTTATAAAAATATTGAAAATTTCAGAGAAACTGAAGTGATAGTGTTTTTTCATATTTTACTCAGAAACTTGCTTCCAGTACATTTTAAGTAAAACTTTGAATTTCTAAGAATGTTAAATTTCTTGCAAGTTTTACTTGCAATATTTTTTAAAATTCGGAACAGGTACTGAGATGCGGGACTGTAAACATCTGCAAAACATCAAGAAAACGAAAAAAGTTATATATTGAATGGTTTCGTTTTAATAATTACTTTTTAGTGCAAAATACATAATAAACAATCTTATACGCGATTAAATTTTCTACAAGATTCAAACAAAATATTTGTAATCCTTCTCAACAGACACAAAAAAATATTGAAATTACAATTTTCCTTTCTCTAAAATTGTTATTTTAATATTATTTGGGGTCTGTCTTTTGAGAGTACATCTTGGTGAAGATATGCTGAGGTCACGATGGTAAAAAACGTAGGATGACATCGTGAAATTAAATTCAGATGAATTCTGCTTCAGAAATCCTCATATAACCTATCCTCGTACGGTTTTAAAAATGTTTCTTGAAACAGGTGAAATTATGAGTGGAATTCTGCTCTTAAAAGCCGCAACACGCAAATTTATCTGTCCGTTACTCAAAAATTGTCTTGATTGAAGGCAAAGTAACGTAAATTACCTATCAGTTGACGTCCGCATGATTGTATAGAAGTTTCAATTTTATTAGAGATTGATAAATTATTTGCCACTTCTATAATTTTGTTTTTATTGAAAACGTTTCGAATGTTATACATTCATCTTCATTTCTAAAAACACACACAAATTCAAAATACAGCTTGTCTTGGTATTATTATACATATTAAGTATAATATAAATATGTTTATATATATTAATTTAATATATGAGTAATGTGAATTTAATGTAAGTACCAACATGTATTTGATTTATTGTCTTAATTCAATTCATAATGGTTTTATAATACTAATTTATAATACATTTAATTTAATCTGTATAATAGTACCTAACTGTATTTTGAATTGCTTATTTTTGAATTTTTGTTTATGTTTATAACTGAAGATGAATGTATAACATTCAAAACTAGTTTTTAATTAAAAATAAAATTATAGAAGTGGCAAATAATTTATCAATCCCTACTTAAATTACCTATATTTCAGATATGTCAGCTATATTTCTCTAGCCCCCTAAAGATTTTTCTACTAACGCTCTTGAGCCAATACTCTCTCCCCTTTTTTTTCTACCAAAAGCCTTTCATAGCCTCAAATTCTGCCTTGCAATCAAAGAATTTTCATTTCCAATTCAGGACTAAAACCTTTCACTTCGTCACATGATAGTAGCGTGCACGCACGCTATCATGGAACCGATTTCATTATGTGAGCTCACGTTATTTATAATAAAACTAGTAGCCTACCATGAGTTACTTAAATTTCATGACCATCAAATTTTCCCAGTCAATCATTCCATAAAATTTCCCCCAAATCATTAATCGTTTATTGGAGTTGTTAATCACTTAGTAGTTACTATGAGTATCAATACTAATACTTATACTATTATACTTAATATACTACTAATAATCTGCCGCATAAGTTAAAAGACCCTAAATCCAAATATTTTTTTTAAATACATCTTTGTATTGTACCCGAATTTCTCTAAAAACTACACCTTTGGTCTTGAAAAACCCTGAATCAAATGGTTAGATCCTAATGATTGGTTTTAAAGCTTTCTAATGTCATAAAAAGGCTTAGAGCTATTCGGGCACAATACAAAAATCTATTTAAACAAATGATTTGGAATTAAAGCCTTTTAGCTTATGACGACAATAATGTACTTAAATTTGCAACTATACTTAAGTTTTGTGGTATCCCATTTGATCAAATATTTGGTTACTATTTATATTATATAGATCAGGAAATAAATATTGAAATATCGATAAATAAATTTCAATATGAAAGCATTCAGAGTAGAGCGCACTTGAATTCGTTGAAGACCGGGAATTCTGCTTGAAGTTTTCGCATCGGGAAAAAATCGGGAATTCTGCTTGAAGTTTTCGCTTCGGGAAAAAATCGGGAATTATGCTTGAAAAACGGTGTCTTCGGGAATTTTTAACTGCTACTAACTTTGTTCTTCAGCCTCTCTCAAACACGTTCTCCTTCTATGTTCTGTCTCACCTTACTGGGTCGCTCTACCTCTCGCTAAGTGAACTAGGGATGTTATGGAACGGTATAATAATGTATTAACTGCTGAAGTTTCAATTTTAACCGAAATGCACCCACCTTCTTATAATAGGTTCGCCGCGGGCCTCGTGTGCAATGGTCAAAATGGTAGAGTGACAGGATAAGAGATTTCCAGGATTCATTTTATTTCTATAATTATTATTAATATATATATATATATATATATATATATATATATATATATAAACATACACATTCAAATATTATTTTGTTTTGTTCTGTAAATTAAGTTTACGAATTAAATTGTGGTTAAATTTATTCCAATACCTGAATTATATTTATTTATACTTGAAAAAAAAAATCTGTATTTTCTAGTTTATTTTTGGTGATTCATTGAGCCCTCAGTGTAAGAAGTTAAGTAACAATTTTTCATTATGAAACAGGAACACAACTTTTATAATTTTTCAAATTCATTGTCAAGTCCGAATTGTACATTTTATCATAAGCTGGCCAAATACAAAATTTTATGGTTCCAATTTTATTTTAAATTTAATCCAATAAATTGATGAAAAGTGCCTTGAATTTTTCAGTCACAGCCTTCAAATCCTTGAAGTATGCTTGATTTTTTGTATGCTATACTGCTGGCCACCCTGATTACTCGATATTGGTATCAAATTTTAATTAAATGAATAATTGATTCCTTTCTTGAGATTGAAAAGGATTGAGATTTTGTAGAAGAATCATTAAATGAATAACTTCTGTGCAACAGAATGCATTTCAGCTTATATTTAATTTTAATATTTGAATACAAAACAAGACGATTTAAAGTTTGGCATGAGCACATGAGTTCACCAATTACTATTTGTTTTGTAGGTTTTTTAAACTTCTCTGGTAATTTAAAACCTGTATAATGGTTTACCCAGTTGTTCGAAAAAAAAAAATTCTTTTCTAGGCACAACTTCTGCATCAGGTGGAGGATTCAATAACATGATGGGTGGTTTGCCAGGCCTTGCTGGATTAGGATCTTTAAACCTAATGGAACTGCAACAGCGTATGCAAAGGGAGGTGATGTCTAATCCGGAGACATTGAGGCAAATAATGTCCAACCCCTTTGTACAGCAATTGATGTCGGACCCGAACAATATGAGATCATTATTTATGTCCAATCCACAGATGCAGGAGCTAATGGAGGTGGTTTATACATCATATTTACAGTTATATATCCTTTAAGACTTAAGAAACGCTAACACTAAATGTCAACATATTTTGTTGCCAATTCCGATTTAGAGTGCTTTTATTTATTTCATGTTGATATATTGGCTTAAACGGATAACAGTTAATCTTTTGAATCAAATAGAACATTTTTATTTATTACTATTTAGAAATTGCCAAAAGACTACAAGAAATGTATTTATGTGTTGTGGTTTAGAACCTTTTGCATGATGCGATGAGGTGGAGGGTTAATATTTGAGTACTATGAAATGCTAGTTGTTTAACATTTTATTTTTAAAATATTTAATTTGGAGTAATTATTTCTTGTGTACCCCGAACATTAAAAAAAAACAACAACTGAAACGTCATCAATTGTTCATTAGCCTTTCCAATATAATTGGTAAAAAGTACCAGAGTTTTCCGCATCAGATTTTGATGAGGAGTGGTGGAGAATGATAGAAAACTGATTTATTCTCATTTTTTTGTGAATATCTCAAAAACTATGAGGTTTATTGCAAACATTATCTTATACAAAATTAAAGCACTTTGAATTTTCTACAAAAATGATTCTATAAACTTTTTGCTAAAATCAATTGTTACTGTGATATGAAAGAAATAAAAGTTATGGAATTTCCACTTTCAGCATAGGAAAAATATGCCCAAATCAACCTAATGAATAACTAAATTTGTACATTCAGGAAACTTTGGTCATGATAGTAGGAATCGAGATCTGCACAGTCTTCTCACATTTCAGGGAGACAACCCCCTCTGGAGGGATCAAAATGGGGGACGGAATATTCACAAAATAATTTGCACAAATTAAGTCAATTGAGATATCATTTGTTATTGTATTTTTGTTTCTGAATTGAATGAGATCATCTTATAAGAGCACATCAATAGTTTAGAAGTTATTATTTAAAGTGCTCTGTAACCATTGAGCAAAAGAGTTTGTAGAATCATTTTTATAGAGAATTCAAAGTGCTTTAATTTTGTATAAGATAATGTTTGCTATAAACTTCATAGTTTTTGAGATATTCACAAAAAAATGAAAATAAATCAGTTTTCTATCATTCTCCACCACTCCTCATCAAAATCTGATGCGGGAAACTTTGGTACTTTTTACCAATTATATTAGAAAGGCTAATGAACAATTGATGACCATTTCAGCTTCCCTTTTTTTAATTTTTTTTTTTGGGCGGGGTTACTCTCTAATTTTACTGTACTACTAGAGGTTACTTATTCTTCTCAATGATCATCAAATTAATTATTATTTAGGCTATGATTAACTAAGATGACAAAATTGATTTTTTTTTTTTTTTTTCATAGAGGAACCCAGAAATAAATCACATGTTAAATAACCCCGAGTTGTTACGCCAAACTATGGAATTGGCTAGAAATCCATCGATGCTTCAAGAACTAATGAGGACCCAAGATAGAGCAATGTCCAATTTAGAATCAATACCTGGTATGTAATGTAATTTGCAGGGCATTATGGTTAATTCTTAAGTTAGTGTTGTATCTATAAACAGTTCTTTCTTAATTAGCTGAAGAAACTCTTTTGCCTCGGATAGACCTCTCTTTCTCCTCCCTCTCCCCCTTCCTGATACTAAAAGAAGGTGCATGATACCAAATATTACCTACCTGTAATGTAATCGGGATATACTACCAATGTTGGTTGTCCCCATTATTCAGCACTGCCAATTGGTTCTGTCAACAGAAATAAAAATCATTTTTTTCGACGCTTGTTTTGAACTTCTGCTGTTCTCAATTCCCTTACACTTTCGTCTTGGTATATTTATTAATTACAATTTTACTGTTAATTAATTTTGTTATCGTATAACTTAAAATCATACTTAACATCTTAAGTTGTTGAATAGTTAACTATTTCTAATATAGGAATAATGTTTATTTTTAGGTGGATATAGTGCTTTACATAGGATGTATAGAGATATTCAAGAACCAATGTTAAATGCAGCTTCTGAACAGTTTGGAGTAAACCCTTTTTCCAATCTTGTTTCTGGTTCTGCCGGAGGAGCAGGTTTGTTACCCTGATGGATTAAAATTTAAAACTTTTAGTTTTGTAATTGTTAAAGTTTGTCTAATTTTGTTTTTGTTTTGTTCCAGATACTGCCAACAACCCACAGCAAGGTCAGGAAAATGTCGAACCTCTTCCTAATCCTTGGTCTGCTAACAGTGCTACTCCTAATAGTGCTGGAACCGGAACAACCAACACTGGTGGCACTACTGGAGGTGGCGGTGGTGGGACTGGTGCTCCGATGGGTAACCTCTTCTCCTCCACTGGCATGCAGCATTTGATCCAACAAATGACAGAGAATCCACAATTGCTACAGAGCCTTATGTCCGCACCCTATATGCAAACTATGTTACAAACCATGGCCTCTGATCCGAACCTTGCTAATAATGTTATTGCATCGAATCCTCTTTTTGCCAATAATCCTATGCTTCAAGTAAGTTCATTAAATGTTATGTTGGTTCTCTTAAGTAATTTATGGATAATTATAAATAAATTTTATTGTGCTTATAATTTCTGAATAGAAACATCTTTATTGATTGTAGTAAATACACTTTATAATCTAAAAGAGTTCATAGATGCATAGGAAAAATATATTTACAACCTACCCTTGAAATTTTAGTTTCAAGAATTGACTGTTTCAATTTTATATCTTAATGATCTTGTATTGAACTATAATATTGATAATATTCTATGTTTTTATTTAGTCTCAAATGAGAGAAATGATGCCAACGCTTATGAATCAGCTTCAGAATCCAGAAATGCAAACTTTGCTTAGCAATCCACAAGCCCTAACAGCTATACAGCAGATACAACAAGGTTTAGAGACGTTGCGGACTGCTGCTCCTGGTTTAGCAAATACGTAAGTTTTTCTGTTGTTTATTTTACTACCAAAGACTGGGTTTTCAAACAATTAAGCAGTCCAAATACTCAATCAGTTTCTTATGTAGTATTTGTAGTTTAATGGATGTACTGCAGACTAGTGACAATTAAAAAAAAAAATTATAAACTAATTATTTTCCAAAATTTCAATGGGTTGTTAATTTTAAGAGAAAAACTAAAAACAAAATGTTTATGTTGTTAAGAAGTTTCATTAAACAAGTAAATCTTTTTAATCCAAAACAATCTTATAAGGGGGAGGGATGGAGAGAAGAGTTAAAATATTTCACTAGTTTTAAAAATTTTGTGTAGGGGTCATCCCGAGCTAATCTAGAGCTCTTTATCTAATTAACAAAGAGCTGTTAATAGATACAACAGTAACAATTCAAACATAGAACAATTAAAAGTTTGTATTAACATTAATCATTAAATACATTTTGATAATTAACATGGTGAAGTTGATGAAATTTGACTCTATCATCTGTAACTTTTAAGAGGATCTATAATTAATTAATATGATAAGTAAAAGATAGGTGGTCGAATGAAAGCCACAATTCGAACTAAAGGTACCATGGAGTGAACAGGAAACTAACATGCTCACAAATATGGAAATTAAAAATTGATTTAATTGCGTTGATGTGCAATAGCTTGTAAATATAATAGTACCCAACTAAACATGCAGTTGTATAAAATTCCAGTCAAAGGTTTTTTGAATGATTGCACCAATACCATCATATGTTTGAAACAGAGAATGCTATACCAAGACTTATATTTGTTCATTGCATACAAACAGTACATTCATTCATGATCAAAACTCACAAATTATTTCATGACCATATGGTAGAAAACACTCAACAAAGACTAAATTAGAAGCACCTGGATGAGGGATTTATTGTTTGTTTTTTTTTCCATCTCTTCATTCCTCTATCTTACAAACTTTACCCTTTTACCATTCAATGTATAAAGCCAACTGGGGTACACCTCTCTCTTGCTTTCAATTGATTTTACACTGATATTTTTTATGGTTTTTTTTGGCTGATTGTGCCTACTGGATTCATTAAGTGAAAAAAAAATTTAACAACACAATTTTTGTGTCTCAATCAATTAAAATGTGTGAAGAAATCTGTCAATTGACTTGGATTATTTATAGTCAACACAATTTTTGTGTCTCAATCAATTAAAATGTGTGAAGAAATCTGTCAATTGACTTGGATTATTTATAGTCTAAAAATAATGACTTTCATTTTAGTATGGGCTTTGGATTGGGTGGGATGCCAGGAATGGATCCCGCTGGTGTAACCAGACCTTCCACAGGTATCGGAACAAATACCACCACCACCCCTATCGCAGGAGCTAATAATCAGCCACCGCAGCCTGGGCAACAACAGCAGACCGATTACCTTACACAGCTTATGGCTAGGATGGTAGGTTTTTTGATATGCTTAGTTATTTGACTCGTTAATTCCTATAGTTGTTAATTTTGAATATAATTATTAATGTGGGTGTTGCTTTTCCTCTTAGATGGGCAATATGGCGAGTAATACCAATCCAAGTCAACCTCCTGAAGAGAGGTATCGTTCCCAACTAGAACAGCTCTCGGCCATGGGTTTTGTCAATAGAGAAGCAAATATTCAAGGTAAGGATACTTAATAATTTTAACCATTATTCATCAACAATTTTTGAAATGAAGTACATGAATAAAACATCTAGGTTTAATGATTTTTTTTTTAATCACTATGTGTTATATGTTCGTAGAGGCTTGTAGCTCGAAAAAGTTGGATCCAAATTCATATTATTTGCGGTTTTAAAAAATAATTGACTTAAAACAGTAAATCAATTATTTTAAAATTAAATTATATTTTACTATTGTATTATTTTTCATTTTTAAGATTGAATAATTGTATAATATTGATTTTAAAAGGGTTATCCTAAAAATGTTGCCCAAAGACTGCCGTCTTATAAGAATTTTGAAGCTGTATAAAAAATTTTTATAGACATGGATCCAAAAACACTTCAGTATGGAGATGGGATTTAAAATCCTTATATATTTCAACTAGAGTAGGAACAACAAGGACAGGTTACCATCCTTTCTTTGCTTGATTGGGAAGGTTTGCAATTTATTCTGTGGGTCAGCCTCTAATTTAAAATCAACCCCTCCTAATTCTCAAATCAACACTGCTTTTGAATAAAGACTGTTTAGTTACTACTATGACACGATCAGTCATTATGACCTATTTATTTATTTTTAGGATAAATGACCGGTCTGATAGGCCTAACACATATTTTTTTTCTTGTAAATTATGGTTTATGGAATGTTTTATTGTAGAAAATTTGTGATGGGTACACCACTTTTCAAGTGCATATTTAAGATTTAATGGCAGTTTACTTTTTATCAGTCATTTTCAAAGTAGTTAAAATTAAGGAATTCTATAATCGTGTGTAAAGCCTATTGGATTGAAGTTATTTTAATTTTATGTAAACAAAAACAACTGGATAATTTGATATTTTTTTTTTGTTTTTCACAATTGACTTCTTATTGACTAAAGATCCAATCCCCTTACACGGTCAATCTTATTGAGTTAATGTCGAATTCCTCCTAAATAATGAATGTATGAGTGGTATATTGTAACAATATTATTGACCGTGTAGAAACTACCTTAGACAGAGGTCCTAAGTAATCTATTGAGTTTGCGTAAATCCTGAATGTTATTTCTACATGTGGTTATCAACAATCATGACAGTGCAACTGGGGCATTAAATTAACTGGTGTGTTAAGACCATTTGAGTCTTTTATTTCCAATAAAACCTCTGTGTAAGGTAGGTTCTACACTGTCAATAATATTGTTAAATATACCACTCATACATTCATTATTTAGGAGGAATTCGTCATTAACTCATTTCAGTTATAATTCATCATTGACCATGTGCTTTCCTTACATGGATCTTTAGTCAATTGTGAAAAAAAAAAAAAATGTATCAAATTATCCAATTTTTTTTTTTTTACATCAAATTAAAATAACTTCAGTCCAATAGGCTTTAGAATTTTGACATTTTTATAGAATTTCTTAATGTTTAACTAATTTTAAAATGACTGTTCTGAAGGATAAAAAGTAAACTGTCATTAAATCTTAAATATGTAAAATATGTATTAAACATTTGAAACTAGTTTTCAATAAAACCAAAATTAAAGAAGTGGCAAATAATTTATCAATCCCTAATTAGATTGATCCTTCTATACTATCATGGGTACGTCAAGTGGCAATCTTCATTTGTTTTAACTTTTTTAAATATGAACTTTATTTATTTGGATAGTTCGATTTGGTTGGTCATAGTTTCATTTCTCATTATTTTTGGTTATCCTGATGGTCCTCTATAGGATAACCAATAGTTCATTCTTGTTTAACACTTTGACTGCGTGGTGCGGGATACTTTTTACGTTTAGCATTTTATCATTTTTTTTTCCATTCTAGGTTTTCTAATAATGTTTTCCATCCTCCTTTTTTGATTTGGGCTGTGGAGCAGCACTGGTGGAGTTAAACTTTTTTTTTTTTTAATTTAAATGTTTTGATTTTTTAAATTGTATTATTTTTAATAATTAAAAATTTCTAAGTGTGTGATATATTTCAAAACACGGCGCTGGACAAAGTGCCGTATCGCACTCCTGGCAATATATTTTTATTTGCCGCCTTATATTCTTCAGAATAATTTTTGTTAACATATTTATGCACTTAACTATTCACTAGCAAAGCAGAAAATATACTAAAGAGATATGCTGGGAAAATTTCAGAGAAACTGTACTTGGGCATTAAAAAAGGGACAGAGCAGGTATAAGGGTCGGTCAAGTAGAAAACTGAAGCTTAAAATGAATTCCTACGCCCACTTTGGGCTTTGAAGGAGAAGGATATTGCTACTTCTTTAAATAGTCTACAGATGGCTATAGTTGAAGAACTAATATAGAAGCTAGTAGCAGTCAGGCGCTAAACAAACCGGGCTCATATATGAGCTCGTAGCACACTGGGCACTGCAACCGCCGGACTAGTATATGAGCTTGTAGTACACCGGGCTCTGCAACCCCTGGACTAGCATATGAGCTCATAGTAGCAAAAGGGATAATAGTTTTAATGAACAAAACTGGCATTCCATAAGATGCAACTAGATTAAGGTGACTAGACGTCCCACATTTGAGACCTCCAAATTTTGTTTCTAATCAAAAACTGTTCCACTTAGTGTCCCGTATTGTACAAATTTTTATGTTTATTAATTATTTATATTTTTACAAAGTCCATGTGTAATATTTAATTGATAATAAAAAAATAAACCTTTTTTTTTTTTTTTGTCCCACATACCATTGTAAAACATCTATCTGGTCACTTTTACCTAGATACTTAATTAAATATATTTTTAACGTAGTAGGTAAGTACTTTAATTACATTAATTTTGGCTAATTACTGTGTTGTTTTAGCACTGATAGCAACTTTTGGAGATGTTAATGCTGCGGTGGAAAGGCTACTAGGCAATGGGCAGCTGACTCCTCAGAGCTAACCTTAACCCAGCTAAAATTTGGAGTTTCATTTAATTCCTGCTCCTTCTTGCAGGCACCCCAACTCTGTTTGTATTATGGTAAATACACTCATTAAGAAAATTTTGTTTCTTTTCAGTTTAAATTTCTCCCATAATACCGTTTTTTTTTGTTGTTTTTTCCATTTTATATTATTGACCAGTTAATTTAATTTTGTTTTATGGTTTAGTTGTGGGTGTTTTATCATAGTGAAATGTTTATGTGCATTGTTCTTTTAATTTTGTATAAATTATTACTTAATACATCGTTTTAAAATGAAACTTTGTTATTAAATTATCTGCAGTATGTTTTAAAATTACCTTGTATCGAATTGTTACTGACATTATGGTTATGAATTTGTCATTATATTTTAATATTTTTTTTAAATTTAATTAGTTTTTCTGAACTCCTTATATAATTGTCAAGTTTAATACAAAATGAAATACAAAGAGCCATCTAGTTACTTGTTTATATATTATTTGTACATAGAAACTATTTCTGTGCTACTGATAGAATTAGATGATGCCGAGCATTGTTTAAGGTAACTAGTTACACCTGGTGGTTATTAGTCCAATTGTAGGTTATAAAATTGATACTTTAGGAATTATTTTAAATATAATTGGTTTATAGTTTATCTATTAATATTTTTTTATTTGAGTGAAAAACATTTCAATATTTGATCGGTGACATACAAAAACATGAAATATGACTATAAGCTTACCGAGAAGGTTGTAAAATTAATCATAATGGCTGCAAGATTTATGTCATTCAGAAATTTTATAATAATTTACATAATTATATATTAATCTGAATTTAAAAAAAAAAATGTCCTTAATAATTAAACATTAAATATCTATTTATATCTTCTTTTTTTTTGTATTGTATGAATGTTTAATAAATTTGTAGTCATGTATGGATGCACATTATTTATTACTGTAGCTAGTATGCAACATTTTGTTTAAATATTGCAGTTCCAATTTTTAATTTCATATAATCTAATTACCTAGGTTCCTTATGGTAATGAGCGTATTTGAGTTTTCAAGTTTTGACCTTTTATCACCAGATTTTTCTTCCCTCTTACTGCTTATATCCTGGGAAATTCACTTAGTTTTCCAATTTAATATTTAGCTTTAAAAAATTATTTTGATGATAGTGTATTAATAAAACAGTAAATGTTATGGTGTGTAAAGAGTTTATCAAGAACAATTTTACTGTTATTGTGATTTGTTCTTCTAGTGTAATTTAGTTGCCTCATTTTGATGTACATAAATATATATATAAATATATATTATATTGTTTTGGTGTAATAAAATACTTATAAAATGTACATATTTTTTTTTTTGTAATTATATCCTCTGTGTATTTATAAAAATGGAAGAAGAAAAATTAAAATTCTTTTTTGTTTTTACAATTGTGATTTACTTGGTTGGATGAATTTCATTTCATACCTCTTTCCTTAAATGCTTATACTGATTTAATCCTTCTTATGATTTATTCTCAGTGCACTCTCATTATTCGAATATATATATATATATATAAATATCAGAGGAGAGTAGTACAAGATAGATGAAAATTCGGGTTACTGAATATCATTACAAAAACAATTAAGAGATAAGATATCTTTGGTTTGGGAGGGATGTGACAAAAGTATTTTGGAGACATTACTTCAACAACCATACTGGGATGATTGAATACTCCATCTATAACCTTGTGACACAGGCATCCACATCATCCAGATTTTGGGGTATGAAGGAATGCCTGCATTCCACCAGCCGCTCTCATTTACCTGATCTACGTGACTTGTTTATGTTCCCAAAACCAATATTTATACCTTCTTAAAGTTTGTATCATATTGTATCAGTTTGATATGTATTTTTCGGTTTTGGTATAATATTATTTTGCAAATCAGATCACACTAATCCTTTTTTTAAATGGAGATTCCAATATTTACTATTACATTTCTTCATTAAATGATAATTTTGATATTTGTCTGAACTCCGTAGCTTTGTATTAAAAAATTTAGCAATGAAATATATATATATATATTTCATTGCTAAATTTATATATATATATATATATATATATATATATATATATATATATATATATATATATATTTCATTGCTAAATTTTTATATATATATATATATATATATATATATATATATATATATATATTGTAATATTTAAGAGATTATATAAATTGGTTAATTTTTGTTAAATTTAATAGTTTTATTTATACAAACACATTTGTTTGTCTTATAGAATGATACAAATATTCAGTTTTGCTTATGTAATCAAATTTTATTTAAAACAAAAGTAATTGATAAAGTACTTTATTTAAGTTTTTTAGTTAAAAATACCAGAATCTGAAATAGAAGGTAATGCATTCGAAAACTAACGAATGGGGATAAAATGATCCACCTCAGCCTTTCATGAAATTATAATATTTATGACAATAATAAAATTATATTTATTATAGTATTAATTCAGCTCATTGACCTGTAATCTACAAACAAAAATTATTTTGAAAAAAGACACTTAGACTCTGTTGTATTTCCACGCTACAATTTATAGATATTATAATAATTATAACTTAGAATTAGTAAAATGTGAATATAAAGAATTCTGTCGAGGTATATTATTCATTCATATTAAGTTAATAATATTATGTATATTGTCTTACATTTATTATTATTTGAAGATAAGAACCAATATTCAGATTGTAACAAACTCGAGGGGGGAATAAGAATAAACATTAAAACTATGAGATTGAGGCTATTGTGGCAAAGCATGTTGTCAGAAGTGGTACTGGTTCGAATCCATCCTGAGAAAGATGACATTTATTTTGTAGCGGACCTACAGAATAAAACTCAGCCTTCCCACTCTGGCTAAAAGAGAATGGTAGCCTATAAATAGGAGTGGCTAAACCGTGGCGCATTGGATGATTACAATTGGCTCATTGTATCTTTGCGCCTGTATGAATTTTATATTGTGGGCTTTGACCAGAGAGTCGAATCTGTACTTGGATGTCATGTCTGTAAGTATAATTCTATTCAAAAGGTTATTAAATATATGCCAGAACCAATCCTCCTTCCAAGCAGAGAGGACAGATAAACCTATGCTCCTAGCTGATCTCGCCCTCAATACCAACTATTGTTGTCCAGGGTTATCTTCATCAAACAAGAATCCCTGGCAGCTGTAGCACCATCCCAAAGCGATCACCCTCTCATGCAAGAGATCATTTTTGACTATTATAAATTGGTGCTTTAAGAAATTGGCATAAATTCATTAACTTAATTGCTTGTAAGTTATTCTTCTTAGGTTGGTAATCCCTGTTGTAGGATAACCCATCCTTACTGCCCTTCTGTACTTGGGGAGCTTAACAAATCTGAACTATTCAGTTCTGATTTGTCTATTATTCAGGATTTGTTGAAGTAAGCAGAATACAGGAACTGGTCACTTGCAGATTTGAAGTGTGGCCATAATTCCTACAAGTGTTGACAGTTCTGATTATTCGCATATTCAGACAGTGGCATTGCCTTGAAGATTCCAAACATTCTCTGTTCCTTCAACCTCAATGATTTTCACTCTTGATCATAGACTATTATGACATTCTAGTCAACTTAGTATATTCAGATAAAAGAAAAAACTGCTTCTCTTGCTGCCTGACTCAATAAAAAATTAACAAGGGTAGAGATCATAATTCTCCAGAAAGAACTATGCCACTCTTTTTTTTTTCTTCAATCATTGATCACTCATTCAGTAAAAAAGAGCCTAGCACTTTTAATCAGCTCTTGACCAGATCCCACATCTTTAGTGGAGACTAGATACTCTCCTCCCACCTTGACCTTTGTCAATATTTTTATTAGAAGTAATATCTAATTCACATCAATATATGATTTTACTTTATTATTGTATCCAATAAAAGATACAGCATCCCCTTGAAAAATAATCTCAGATACTTCCACAAATTTAAACATTCAACTTTTTTAGCCTGACTTAAACAGTTAAAAGCTATATTCATATGTGAAAGGCATACAGGTACAGTTTTTCTTCATAATACATTAAAATATCTTCTTCAAATTAAATTTATTTATTGCTAAAGTGTTCATATCACAACATTTTCAAAACAAGTTTACTATACCTACTAGGAATGTGGATAATAAAATAAGGTTCCCTTACCTCTTACATATAGACAGCAACTTTTATTTTAAAAGCCCAAATACATCATTTGAAAGCTACAACATTGTTCTATTTTTCAATATAATCGCTATTAATATCCTAGTATTTTTGCAGATGCTGCTCCATTTTCCCCATTCCCATATAAAAATCTGTCACGAACCGTTGAGTTAGCGATTGACCTCTTCTTTCACTTCATGGTCAGTGCAGAAGCATTGTCCACTCAAGTGGCAGCCCTTTCGATAGTGTGGTCTGAAATCGACAGTGTTCTGGTCTGTTCTTTATTATTAATTAAAACTCCCTGCATCATCAATGGTGTTCCAGTCTGTTCTTTATTATGAATTAAAACTCCCTGCACTATTTGCGTACTATTATTTGCGAACGTGCTGAACGGTCATACACCTTTCACCATACACTTCTGTTTATTATCGATGAATGTCTATAAGTGGGACCCCTTCGCGTTTAAAAAACGAGTTTCATACTTGGCGATAGTGACAACTGGAGCCTCCATTACAAACGGATATTCAACACTGTGCAGACTAGCAAAGCCAGGCAAGGTGGGATCGAGAGTGGAGGAAGTATTTCACTGCACATGGCTGTGTAGGCTTAAACTAACTCATGGCTCCAGCACTTTGGGAATCTTACTTTACGATCCGTCTTCCTATGACAGTTTCATAGGTGTGTTTACACGTCTGCCAAACGATAGCAAGGGCTGATAAGCTCAAGAGTGTAAATGGGGTATTTGGTTTGGCTTGCGCAGTATATGCGGTATTTCGATTGATAGCCCAATCGTGTACAAACGCTGTCTACCAATCAAAACGATCCAAATACGGCACAAGACAAACCAATATCCCATTTACACGTTTGAACTTGTAGGCACTTGCCATTGTTTACAATATGAAGGAATCATTGAAAACGATACATTTGTCATTTACAATAATCGTTATTTGTGGCCTTAGTGCCCTAAGGGGCTAGAGGAATCAACTAGGTTACAAATAAAAATTTAAGACGAACACACTGAAAATCACATTGGTACGAAAAGTATGCTTCAGTATCTTCCTAACTATCCATTTCATTCGCTCAATAATTCTATTCGTTTTCTCACCTATGTTATCAACCTCAAAGTCACCATTGATGAAATTCTTTCTTAGAATAACAATATTTTCCAAATCATCGGGAAATCCATCTCTATCCTTGAATAGTAACTGTGATTCCTTTTCTTTAAATACTCGTCGGCCTCTTGCCTCATCCTAAATGTATACTAACGTTCCTTAGCTTATGGAAGAATTGTCTGATGAGTTTGAAGTAAGACTCAAGAGATTAATAAATAGTTCAGGTGTTTTGTCTTTATTTCCGAAGATCTGCCTTTCTTCTTTGTGCTCAACCTTAAAAACCAAAAAGCTTCCTATACTAATGATCTCCTAACCATGCGTTCCAAGTCTAAGCTATCCTTGAATAAACAATTGCCACAATCCTCCGACAATAATATAGAAAAATCCATTTCATAGAACTGTTTGCTTTGTAAAATAATCTCGTGCGAGCTTATCTCCTTATGGAATTCCGAACCAGTCTCTATCCATCAGTCTTAGGTAAATTTTATTTCATATAAGGAATAAATAACCTTTACTTATTATTCATGAATAGCGAGTAATAAATTTATAAGTTTTATGAGTATAATTAATAATAAATTTATTCCTTATTCACTATCAGGATCTGACTTGCTACTATTTTTTTGTCCTTAAGAAGGCCCACAAAGTAGGCCAAGCCCGCCGAGACACCTTTAATAAATTGACTGTGTTTTATATTTTCGCCGCCAATCTACAGCCATCCTCTGGGTCGAAGCCAACCCCCAAAAAGCATCTCCATAGGATTAAGCATTTGTTATCTATCGTTGCCAGGTGATCCAAGTGAGATATTACATCCAAGCCTTTACCTAAACTTACACCCTTAGGTAGATTGAATCCTTTCACATCTTGTTTATTTAATGTACTCCAACAAAGGAAAGGAAGGACGGGTTATACTGCAGGCAACCAACATTTCCCAGCCAGAGTAGTAAGAGATTTATTCCGTGAGTATTCGAAGTAATAAATTTCAACGCGGGGATCCGAACCGATGCTTCTAACTCGAGAATGGTATGGTGACGTTTTAACAGGTTCGGTCTCCACGGTATCGATCCTTTCACCTCAACCGCAAATAGGAGGTAGGTTTAACTGTACATGAAACATTTCAGCGTTGGAATCGAAGAAAACGTTCTTCGAAGAGTATTATCGCGATCTAGCCTGAATTTTAAAAGTTGACTGAAATATGTACTGCCTGCACTTTTGTACTTTTGATACAGAGTTCAACATGAAAACGACATGTGAAAAAATCTACAGTGCATACCTAGCTACCGTTAAATTGAGCTATGTAAACCGCTGGTAGCCCTAAGTCATAGATTTTTTACGCATGACTCTGGTTTACTGGTTCTTCTATGGTTTCTATGTGAATATTACATTTGTACACTACAAGATTGCAAAGAATAATGTGGATTGGAGCTAAGAAAACTATAAAATGAATTGGAAAAACTTATCATTTATATCCCTTCTTATTTTTAATGTTCACTGACTATTCCACCCATTTGAATACATTCTGGGGGAAATGAACACTTTGAAGTATCTATAAACTTATTATTGGTACCAAATAAAGAATTGTGAATTTTCACTATTACGAAAAAATGAAAAGTAATTCAAAATCAAATTATTATTCACTTTTAAAATGGAACCCCCTATACACAAGCCCTCATTATCAAAAATAGTTTGAATAATACCTTCGGTACAAAAAAATCTTTCTAATTTTGATTATCATAATGACATTTGTATAATTAAATGTCACTTCTTTACTTAGTGCTTATTTATTTTATCTTTGTCTAAAAGAAAAAAATGTTTGAGTTCGCGTTATCGCAGTACACATTGTTATCAGTCCTACATCACTGCCGTTTTGAAATTGTATCAGTAGTTAAATCCATTGTTTTTCGTTTCTGTGTCAAAGATTTTCAGTTTTTAAATGTCGAAAAACAAATTATAGATTTGTAATATTATTATTAAAAGTATTAACGTACTTTTTGTTTGTTTAATATTAAAATGGTAATGTGGTTATATATAAATTGCGAGATCTTAACGAAACTTGATAGTTTAATTTATTGCTGAGTAGCTATGAATATGTTCTTTGTATTGTTTGTGGTATTACAAGATAAGATATAAAACTACACGCTTCGTCAGTTTTTTTTTTGTTATGATACATACTCTATTATGTCTCATTCTTTTTCATTAAACCCATTGAACAAGGATAGCTCTGTTGACAATAAGCCTTCTTTATTTTCTAAAAAGTGAGTTATTTGTTTTATAATTATCTACCTATCTTTTCCAATAACCTATAATTGTTTCTTTGTTCATCACTTAAAAATTCTATTTGAAGTATTGCAATGTAGTACATTATTAAAGATTAGAAAAAAAATTATATATGGTTTCAATTTATTATTATTCTGTTTTAATTATTAAAGACTTCAAAAAAGAAGGCTACCAGTTTTACATGTTCTGTGTATGACAGGCATAGCTTCTCCAGTCTTGAACCAATTTCCCTGATTATTTTTTTAATCAATAAGGTATACCTCCAGAGTGGTCCCATATGAATCCGATGAAAACTATTTTTATGTTCTTTGACAATAACATATCAATAATAAAATAAGATTATGAAAGCTCTGTTCTTTTATAACTTCGTCATTCTTGAGCCACTTTCTATGATTCCTTTTTTAATCAAAAGGGTACCCCTTGGAGGTGGTCCCATATACGTTTGACCAGGATCCGATCAAACTTTTAAAGATAGAGAATTTTTTAGTTTTTCAAGTATTTGAAATTTATATTTTATTACACGTGATCATGAAGTTACTCATGATATAATATGAAACAGCAACAAAAAGTCAAGAATAAAACATTTTAAAATATTTTTTCAATATTGTTGGAGATAGAGAGAGGAACTTCTCAATGGACAACAGCTAATCACTCGTGATAATTACAATAGTTTAGTTTGCAGGTGCATTTATAAATCTATTTGGTTTTTTTTTCTTATCAAATGAATAAAACAGTCATTTTCCTAACAGTAGGAAACAAAATGGGCAATTAATAAACATAGGTAGTTACTTAAAAAAAAAAAAAAAAGTGAATCCAACAGTTTTTATTTTTTAATAAATAAATAATTAAGCTGATTTTTGCTGTCTCATTAAACCAGTGTGTTTATTAGGCCTTAACCATGCCTTTCATAAGTTTTCTCACTGAGGAATGTGAAAGAAGAAAATTACATCGAAATGGTACATAAGAACCACTTAAAAAAAATAAATAAAAACTTCTTAAAAAAAAAAAAAAAATTGTTACAGAAAAACAATTGCTCACTGGAATTACTGGAAAAACCCCGACCCCTAAACCGTTTACCCATAAACACCCCACCTTTCTTCCGTTGCTAGTTCAGTGTGAGAACAAACCAATACAAACTTTTCTGTTTGATATAATCTACTTAAAGCTTGGTGAGTACCAACATGTATTTGATTTCTTGTCTTCATTAAATTCATAATTCATAAATGTTTTATAATACTAATTTATATTACATTTAATTTAATAGGTATAATAATGCCAAACTATATTTTTAATTGCTTATTTTTTAATTTTTGTATGTTTTTAGAACTGAAGATGAATGCATAATATTCGATACTAGTTTTCAATAAAAACTAAATTATAGAAGTAGCAAATAATTTATCAATCCCTGATTTGTAATAGTTACTAATGTTACTTAATAATTTACTTTTGTAAGAAAAAATATTTCTATCTCTTTAGTGGTTCTTGCATAGGTACAATTTTGAAAAGTTTTTATTATATTAATAAATTCTCTTTGTTTTAAATAAATAACCAATTCTTTTGCTCATTATCATGTGTAATAATAATTTTTAATCACTTATCATTTCATATTTTTACAATAAGTGAGATTTTAAAATGCCAAAGATGTAACTTCATATTGTCTTGGCTGAATGAATATGACCCTTTAATAACTCATTGTTATGATTTTGTTGAAAGAAAGTTTCTATTCAATCTTTGTTGAAATACAAATGAGAAAATAGTACATATTTGTTTCAAATAAAGTCTAATTCTAAAATATTGAATTTGTTCAATATCATATATATATATATATATATATATATATATATATATATATATATATATATATATATATATCACTATAGAGAAGTATGAACTATGATCCTTAGTAGAGAAGTCCATTTACTACTTCTTATGTGTTTTTAGGATCTCGGGTAAGCTAAGGAAACACTTCTCATTCGGCATCTTAGAATTTTAGTTCAGTGCAGAGGACATGAACGTCCAAACCATTTTAAGTGAACTTTCATGTTCTATGTACTGAACGTGTCAAATATAATATATTGGAAAGATTGTGAGGTGCGATTGCTATGACCTTATTTGTCAAGTAAAATTGCTCTATGTTTAGTCAGATCCATCATTTTACACACATCAAAAAAAGTTTTGCATCACCCCTTGTTTCTCTAATAACAGTTTGCCACAGCAGAGGCAGCTTTTGACCCCAGTAACACAAATGTTGTAAGGTAGTGAAATAATTTTTTTATTTTCGGGTTGGTTGAAGATAGATCTCGAGCTGATGGTGTAAGTCCCCAACTGTTAAGTTTTGGTTCCTTTTCTCACTTAAGACAATAAAACGACTTCATTGTGACTGGTTTTTTTATGATCTACCACAGCGAGATCTTTCTTCAACTGAACCAGAAATTAAAAATGTATTCCTCCATCTTACAACGTCACTTTGTCCTATGTTTAACTGTTGAGCGATTTGGCATGTTGGCAGCCCTTCCTCCCTTAAAGCAACAATTCGATGGGGTTTTTCTGGTGATAAAACATTCCTACTTATCATGATCAGGCTCACAGTAGAACAGACTCACATTTAGAATGCTAAGTCACATCTGAAGATAAAAGCTGAATATGCTGGTTATCATTTTTTTCAGGAATTTTCTTGCTTTGGCTCCTAATCTGTTAAAATCCAGAAATTGTGCTGCGGGGTCAAAAGCTGCCTGTGTGGCAAACTGTTATTGGGGAAGAGATGATGCAAAAATTTTGTTGATGTGTTTATAATGGTTGGTTTGTAATATTTGAGGAAGAATTTATTTTTGTCTTTATCCTAAAGTAGATTTTTGCTAATTTTCAATGGTAGTTTTAATCATATATAGAGATTTTTTTGTTTATATAGTAGAAAAAGTTAAAAAATAAATGCATTAAAATAAAAGTACGGTTTACTAGTCATGAAGTTTAGTTGATAATATTTTTAATAACTTGTTGGTAAATATATAAAATATATTTAGTAATACATCAGTAAATTGTGATGATATATTATTATTTTCTTTGTTTTGTGAAAAGCTGCAGAAAGATACTTTAATAAATAATAAATTAATTCATCTGTTTGAATTTGAATCCATTCTGCTTGTAAGTGTTGAAAGGATTTTTAAAATCTACTATAGTAAGCTCAGAGAAATAAATCCTGATTATTATATTAAAAAAATTTCTGAATATATTCCTTATATATCTTTTTCCAATCCATTTGGATCTTTAAAAAAAATGTGTATCAACATTTGCCTTGAGTTTTAACTAATATTTATAGTTCATGATACTGTAATCATAATAATATTACACCAATAAAACAGATTACAAAATAATTGAACATGTATATAAATTTGGTAAATACAAAATCATAAAAGTGAACATTCTTTAATTTTAATACCCAAATCATTTTTATTTTAGTTTATGATAATATAATTTTTAAGTTATCGTCTATTCCAAATGAGTGTTTTAACATTTATACAGCCATATTTCACAGTTTATGGCGAAATCTTTTAGTAATTAGATCTATCCTATTCCCAATCTCTTGTAACTGTTTCTAACTTATTTATTACTGATTTTATTCCAATTTCCATGTAAAGAATTCTGAGGATTAATGATCAGTGAAGTGTGTAATTTGGTACTCCTGAATGAAATATTTCAATGGTCACCATATTTTTTTTTTCCTGAACTATATAATAAAAATATATAATATAATGCTTGCATACGTAAGTAGGTGTCCATCAGCATTTTCATGCCCGTGGAAGCAAGTTCACAACATACACTTTATTAGATTAACTTCAGGTTAATGTTTATTAAATGAGCGTTATAAAAGAAGAATAACAAATAACTAAATAAGAGACGAAGGGAGTTTAGGGGGGAAAAAAGTTTTTAAAATCTAATGAATTTTTCCATTCCTTCATTTTTCATCTGATTGCATGCTGGATGGCTCCCAGAAGTAATTAACTAACTAAAGTGCAAACTTTCCTTTCTGTAAAGTAGTTTAATAACTTTACTGTTTAGAGTAATGGCTTATATAAAAGACAAATGCAAATAATTAAGAGTATAGCCTCAACTATATTTCTTCTTTTATTTTCTATATTTCTATATTTTCTATAAATATTTCTTTAGCGAACTATATTTCTTTACATTTCCTCCTCCTCATTGTTTTCTATCCTTCTTCTTTCTTCACCACATAGGATTTTTATCTATTTTTGTTTTGGGGCTTACATTATTTTATATTTTGCTCCTTCATCTCATAATTACAACAATTAATAACAACAATGTCAACTTCTTTAACATCATAGTCATCTTTTGCATAACTTACAACTATCTCTGTATGCTTTACACATTACCAAACCTTCATACTATTTGTCTTTTTAATTAATAGATTTCATATATTTCACTATTCCCTGTGTAAATATCGCATTATTTTTATTTTCAATTAATTTTTAATTTTTACATTGTTATTTCATTTATTTTATTTTATTTTACTTTTTCATTTGTCTCTTGTATTATGTAATTTAGTGTTATCTTTTTCTTTTTATACTTCATACTTTTTATCTTACTTGTATTTTCTGTTTTTTATCATTTTTACTGTTACTGGTACTGCCTCTTTCTCTTTTTTCATTGTTGTTATTTTGTTTTCCTTTTAGCCCTGAAGATGGCCTAAAACTTAGGCCGAAACGTCGGCACAAAATATATAAGTTCGCTTATAGTAGTCTAATTCTTTGACCGCACCCCCCGACCAACTTCTCCCTTTAAATTAAGAGCATAGTTCATTGAAATGAGAATGACACAATTATTTTAGTGATCAGTATGATTAACTATTGGCAAAATATTTATTTAATTTTCCTACTTTTAGTACAGACTTAAAAAAAAAAAAATGTTTTTTTTCTTTGGATTGAATTAAAAAAAATAGTCTTATTTTTTTGTGTAAATATAGAACATGTATTATACATGAGGCGTGGAGATGCAAAAGGAGGTAAATCTATTTTTTGATATTTTTAATGTTTTCCACGCTGTTTAGCATCCTCTTTAAGGTAGGTACATGCTTAAGTCATCAAAAACTCCTAAATCCAATCTTACTTTATGTTCAAAGTTTAGGTTGAGTTTCAGAAGGAGATCAATTCCTGGTGCATAGTTTTGAGTTTCCTGAAAAAATTTCAAATTTGGATTTATTCCTCTTTGCATATCCACTCCTCATATAAAGGTTTTAGTCAACTCTGTACTGCGAACTAAAGGTTTGTCCTTAAAAAATCTGATTGTTTTGAAACTTCACTAACCTTCTTTGTATGGGTCTGGTGATGAATATTGGTAATGTCTACCGAAAAATTAAGTTGAGGCTGTACAATGTAAGTCTGTTATATACGTTTATGAGATTTAGGTTTCTCGAAAATTCTAATCACTTCCTTCAAAGGATACAAAATAAATTTCATATTCCATCTCCTCGATTAACACAGTAATTTGGAAATTTCTTACTCATACCCCTTATAATTTTTAAAATCCTCCTTGGGACAGACCCTACCACTCCTTAGCTAGAACCTTATCATCTAGATGCCTTATATAAACATTTTTTTATTGACAACGAAATAAGAGGGATTGAATGGTATTTGCTGATATAAGGATGGTATTTTCCCTCTCTTAAGTCTTTGATTGACTTATTTTTTTTCCTTTTTTAAATCTCTTGTGTCGCCTTCTTATTCTACTCAATTACGTGGTACTTTTAACTTCAAGTTAATAAAACAAAAAAAAAAATGACTTGATTATTAGTTTATTCTATTTAATTATATATTTTTTAAAGTTTCTAGTTTAATTGATTTTGTAATAATATTTTAATATATGCATAAAATTAAAGTAAAACTGCAAATAGATAACAGCAGTTATAATAGATATCAGTTAGTAGTAAGATTTTGTCCTGAATGTGAAATGTTTACTGATTTCTTACAAAACTTCACTCTTGAGTCTTAATGCTCTTATATGGAATCTTCCATACTAAATACCCATGCAATTTTATTTTATATTTCTCTCTGAATAGTTTCATATATTCTCAGGTTTTACTTATGAACTTGTGTTAAGCTTTTTCATCTTATGGTGACTCTCTTACCGTAATTGCTTTATTTCCTGCTGTTTATGTTGCCTTTCTCTTCCAATGAACTTTTGCATGCTTCCTTATTTTTGTTTTACCTCAAGTTTATTTTCCTGTGTACCAGTCCTGTTCTTCTCTCTGATCGTCAGTATCTGTGTCCATCCTGAGTATGTGCCTTATCTTATCTCATTACGTGGGAAATCAAAGATTATCATATCGCTGTTATAGTTTCCTGTTGTTAACTCATAATATTCATCATTTGGGATGGGATATGGTATATGAATGTCTCAAGAGATTTGTCAATGTCCAAAATTTATACTTCAGTATTATTATTAACTGCTTGATTTAGAAATAAAATCATGCTGTTGTTTCAATATTTAAAACCAAACAATTGTGGGTCAACAATTTTCTCAAGCTATACAATACTGGTTCAATTTTGATTATTCCTTTTTTTATTTTTTAGATCATTTAATTACCTTTCATATGATTTCATACATAATTTACTATAAAATGAATATTTGTTGAGTTATGCGCAAATAAAGTATTCTTTTCATCATAACATTTATCTGTGCATTTCCTCTGTGATGTACTATCTATATGAAAAGTTAAAGGGCTTTTAGGAGAAGACTACAGGCAAGTTTCATCAAAATGGTTTGAGCCTTTTTTGAGAAAATTGTTAAAAAGTGTAAAATCGATGATATAAAGTGGCGCTTCCGGTTAGTTGATTTTGACGAGTTGTAACATCTCAAAAATATACCTACCTTAAATAGGTAATTTCACAGACACGTGGAGGCACAGACCATTTTGCGAGACTTGGTTATTTGGACTCCATATGAAATTAAAACTCTATATGATCTTAAAACGTGTATTTCCGTTGAAAACTCGATTTCAAAAACTTCCTCTTACTATATATTTCATGCATAGGTAAGGAAAAGTAAAAAGGCTCAGAGATAAAAAAAAAAATATATCAGCAGAGGGGAAGTTAAAAGTAAAATGTAAATTTCTTTTTTGGTCTCCTGAAAAGTGGCTATATTCACATTCGTTACTTAAGCATGGTGGCGACAATATATATTGTATAACTTTATAAAAAATTATTGTTTTAGTGTTAATACAATTTTTTTATTTAAATATATCCTAGTTATAATGAAGATATATTTTAAATAAAATTAACTTCTCCAAACTATATATTTTACAAAATTCTCTCGTGTACTATGATATGCAAACCCAAAAAGCCATCTGAACATTTATCTTCCTATTATTCTCTTTTCTTCATATTTATCATGAGAACAATTTTAGGAAAATTTTCCTAGATAAATAGGTACTTTACGTTGTTCTTTTGCAGAAAACGCATTTTTCAGTTGTTTTTTTTTGTTGTAAAATGAGATTTAAGAAAACATAAAAAAAAGTATATTAATAAATCAGACTATGCGGATAAAAAGTTTTCCTGAACAGGAACGATTTATTTCTTGGTTTCTCTCCAATTCTTCCAATTAACAAATTTTAATGCTCTCTTCATAAAAGCTCCCAGTTCAAAATATATAAATTTCTGGAAGATATTTTGTATCAAATTACTAATTTTAAACACTGCTTTTAAAAAAAATAGTTCAGTGTATTGAAACAAGGTAATCGGTTGTTGATTGTTCAATGGATAATCATTGATTCTATTGAGAATTGCTTTTGAAATGCTTATAATTGAAAAGTTAGTTTTAACTATTCATCAATATTTGTGATTTATTTAATAATCAATAAATCGTTATTGTATTTTAAGTTATATTTTATTTATATCGCACCTACTGCCATTCATGTAGCATAACCTCGTAAATGATATATTGTAAATTTAAAAAACAATTAAATGGTGTTCTATTAATCAGAAAAATATGTGCTTATACTTTTGCTTTGTAAGAACAGATAAAAAAGAAGTAATAAAATAAATAAAAGTATCAAATTCCTGTACTATTTTAAAGTCTTAATTTTATTCTAAAAATCATAATTGTTTTGATTGTCAACAAACCTGATGCCTGGCATAATAGTAACTCTTCTTTTGTTTGATGTTTTGGTAGCAACTAACATTATTTGTTTTGTTTTTCAAATTTTTTTTTTATATATTACAAATGCATGTTGTCATTTCTTCTAGTAAAAATATTGATTGATTAGGCTTGTTGAATATTAAACATTATCTATTTTTCGGTATTAATCCGAATCATTAATGTTTATGTAAATCCTGGATTGTTATAACTATAAATATTATGATGACTGATTTATTCGCTGTGTTAATTTGTTTTATTTGAAGTTCCTGTTTTCAGATCTGTAACTAATTGATTTATTGTTGATAGAAAATCGTGAATACGAAAGAAATAAAAAAGTAGAGAATGGTATTAATAAAAGATTTTGACTTTCAAATATTTGTTATAAAAATGTTATTTATTTTATTAATTTTTTTTTATTTATAAAATAGTTTTGCTATTTTCTTTCGACTGAGCTAAATGCTCGTTTTATCTAATCTTTGACTTTCAATAGGCTTAGTATCTAAAAGTATGTTAATTTCATCTTGTTTGTTATCTCGGTTTAGTTTTTAATGCCTTTTGGGACCTCCATTGTGTCCCCTTCTTACTGTTATACGTCTTAGTAGATAAAAACAAACTTAATGGTTATTAAGAATCTTTACAAGTGTGTGGCAAAGTTTATTTTGTGGACGTTGGATATATTTAATATGCTAAATATCATCACAGCTTATAGAAAAGCTAAATATGTTCAGTATCAACTTGTTCCTAAAGCTGGGGGTTGGAGGTAATTTGTGTTCCTATAAATAATTCTCTGTGTTTCTAAGTTAAAGTTATAATTGATTTATATTTTATCCTTATATTTTTTCATAAATCTAATGTTTTAAGTGTCTTTTTAAATTCACATTAATTTTATGCAGTGTTAACGATCATATTTGTTACTATCAATTTTTCATAGGGTTAATAATAATTATTTTTTGTTGTAATTAATTACTGTTATTAATGGCAGTGATATTTGTCTATTTTTGTCTTTCTTGAAGATATAATATTGTCTTGGCAATGAGGCTTCTGAAATTCTATTTTAAAGATTTGTTCTCTTATGTGTTAAAATTTTTGGGCGTGCCAGATCTTCAGGGCTGAAAAAAAGTTTTTGTCACTCTAAAACAATATATGTGCCATTGCCAATAACATACCCATAGATTTAACTCCAGAAATGACCTCTATTCAGTTGAAACAAGTGCCTAAAGCGGTCTGTATGTCCGTGCCTGTCCTCTCCTATAAGTCCATTTTCCATGTCCATTAATTTTTGGCACTTAGATCATTTCAACATTGTATCATCGAAAAAGGGGTAAGCACCATTTACCAAACTTTACAGAAAACACATGAAACGTTTTTTCCCAAATAACAATATATATATTTTATAAATTTTATTCTTTATTGTTTATAGAAAGAGTTTATTAAGGTGGCAAAACTTTTATAATTTTGTACTTTAACTTTTAAAATATAATATATTTTTAAGGCTTCTGGCACTGGTTAAAGCCAGTGTCGACTGAGAATCGTCAGTATTTGGTCCTTACATCATCAATATTAAATTTTTAGACCATTTCCAATATATCATGAGTGGAAATCGATAGAGGTGGTGTTTATGCCTCACAATAAACTGAAATCTAAATTTTCAATTTTTGGCGCTTAAGTTTTTTTCAAAAAACATTGTCGATTTGGTCCTGCCATCCCTCAAATATACAATTTTATATCTACAATAACTTTTCGATCCTTAGTTAAATTAATATCAAGAACAATGTAGTTGAATTAAGAATAAGGAAAATTATGCAATTTCAAACAAATGAACATAATAGGGAAGAATTTGATATTAACATCACAAATGAGGTTTCCGAAATTCTATTTAAAACATTTATATAATTATTTCCTTGACACATTACTCCCATCTTCAGGACTGATACTGTTGCCACCACTTATAACTAATGAATGTTAGTATAGCTACTTTTCAAGTAACCAAAAAAAGTGCTTTACTTTTTACTTATAACTTCTCCATTATGAATAATTTTTTTAACTCTTGTCCTATTAACTTCTCCTTTTCTTTCCTTTTTGTATTTTAGAGAGTTTAATTATCTTTCATACAAGTCTGTATATTATTTACTATAAAATGCATATTTTTAAATTATGCGCAAATAAAATATTCTTTTCATCATAACTTTTTTCCCTGCATTTTCTCGTTGGTATACTAAAAGTTAAAGAGATTTAAGGAAAAGACATTGAGCAAGTTTCATCAAAATCGTTTGAGCCGTTAACGATAAAATTGTAAAATCCATGAAATAATTACCACTTCCGGTTAGTCCGATGCACTGTATCTTTGCTATTACTGGTCCAATTATGATGATTCTTTTTTTTTGTTTTTTAGATAATTTAATTACCTTTGATAAAAGTCTATACATAATTTACCATAAAAGGCATGCTTTTTAAGTTATGCGCAAATAAAATACCCTTTTCATCATAACTTTTTTCTCTATATTTCCTCGGTGATGTACTACATATATGAAAAGTTAAAGGTCTTTATGAAGAATAATTTAGGCAAGTTTCATCAAAATCGTTAGAGCCGTTTTCGAGAAAATTGTAAAAAGTGGAAAATCGATTATATAAAGTGGCGTTTCCGGTTAGTCGATTTTGATGAAAAAGTTACTGTAACACCACATGCATGTGCCTACCTTAAATATGTAATTTCAGCATAGTGCAACTTTTCGTTTTTGAGCTGGTCTGTTCATAAACACACAGACCATTTTGAGACATTTGGTTATTTGGACTCAGGAGGACCTTAAAACGTGTATTTCCATTGATAACGCAATACTTCATATATAGATAAGGGAAAGTAAAAACCCTAGTAAACACAAGCAGTGGGTATGGTCAAGTGAAGCTGCACAACCGGAGGTTCGCCAAGATCAGTTTGGGAAAAAGTGATGCTTTGTGTTTGATGGAACTTCGAAGGTGTTTTCCATTTTGAGCTTGTTCCTGATGATCGGGCAGTGGACTCAAATCTTTACTGTGAACAGCTAGACAGAGTTTATGCAGTTTTGAGTGCAAAGTACCCCACTTTGGTCAATAGGAACCAAGCCATACTGCAAGGAGTAAATATCTTGCCTCATTCCGCATATAGTTATATTGCACCATCAGATTATTGTTTGTTTATATCAATGGCTCATTTTTTAAAAGGTCGGATCTTTGATAATTACGAGGACGTAAAAATTGGATGTAAAGAGTTCATTGCTTCAAAACCAAAGGGATGGTACCGGCATCAAATCCAATTACTGGCAGAATGATGGGTGAAAGTAATTGAAAACAATGGACTTTACTTTAAGAGTAGTATTCAAGAATGTTTAAAATATGTAATCTTAAAAACTGCTATACTAATGCACAAGGACTTTTGTAACAACCTAGTATATCAATTGGATATACTACCAATTTTCTTGGTGTATATATATATATATATATATATATATATATATATATATATATATATATATATATATATATATATATATATATTGTTTTCTCTGTTTTTATATTATTTTTAAAAGAAGAAAGAAGTTCACTTTGAAATATTATGAGATCAAATAGAGAAATGTTACTGAAAACATAGTTATTTTAAATTTGCTATCTTTTAAATATATATAATATTTTAAAAAAAGTTGGAGCATATCATTCTAGCAATCTTATATGTTCCAGGATGTAAACAAAGCCTGTGTATTTTTACACTTTTAATCCCTAAAACTATGTAGTAAGCAAAAAAAGGGAGTTTATTAGATCTTCCTCGTTCTGTGAATCAGGAATCAATTTTAAATTCGGTTTATGTGCCAATCAATTTAACGAAAGGTCCAAGCGATTTTGGAAAAAATTACAAAATGGTGAAGTTTAGCCTTAAAATTTTGTGATATCGTTATTTAAATGATTCAAAAATGGTTTGAGAAAAAATGAAGTGGAAGGAGAGAACTCAGTTCTGCCTGGGTGACGAGTTTAGTTCATAAAATTTAGAGTGGGTAACCTGAGCTCGGAAAATACGTGATGAATTGTTTAGAGAAGGGTTAAAGCTGTGGAATATGATGGCTTATATTTTATCAAATAATTTTTTGTCTGTTTTTCTCAATTTTCATTACTTGTCTCATATATCTTAATCAAAACAGTATCAAGTTGATAATTGAGATTTTCTAGATTCTACTGCAAAGTTTCTTTAACGAACAAAATTGATTTATTAATATATTTGGTACTTAATAACTTTGGTTTCAAGATACTCATTAATCTGTTTTGTTGGTTCATGTACTTTGTTTATTGAATCAGAATAAATGATTAACTATAAAATCTCAATGTTGTAATTGATACTGTTATGATTAAGGTGTAGAATTTATTTATTTACTAAATATAAATTCTTGAAGCTGTTGATGTTGATCTATTAAAAATTAATTCTTGAACATTTATTTGTGAACAAAAAATTAATTCTCAAATAAAAATATTAGATGTGAGTACAATTTTTGGACTAAATTGTTAATAATAGATATTATAAACATTTTAGGACTCTTTTTGATAATATTAATTTTATTTATTTAGTTAGATCAGAAACTTTTCATCCCACACAACTTATATTGTTTTTCTCTAAGGTAATTGTGAATACTAATTCTTCTTTATAATTTTATTACGCCACGTTCAATGTTTTGAGGTATTTTTGCCTCATCTTCAAGGCTTATGTTCAACAGGGTGTCCAGTAGCCTTGAATTCTTTGAAGATCGGGAATTCTGCTTGAATTTTTCGTGTCGGAAAAAGATCGGAAATTATGCTTGAAAAACTGCCAATCATCAGGAATTTTTAGTTTTTAATCTTATAATTCTATTTTCCCATCAGCATAAGCAATAAGTGTATAAAAAATTGAGAAGAAGGTTGATATAGTTGTTCCACTTACCATCTCAAATTCCATGAAAGCTAGAAAAAGCCTCCTTTCACTAACTTTGTTCATCAGTCTCTCTTGCTCTCTCTCTCTCTCTCTCTCTCTCAAACATGTACTCATTCTATGTTCTGTCTCAACTTACCGGGTCGCTTTACCTGTCACTAAGTGAACTAGAAATGCTATGGAACAATAAAATAATGTAAATAATCAGCTCCAAACAGTTCCGAGTTTCAATTTCAACCGATTTATAATCGTCTTCCTAAAATATGCTCGTCCCTCGCCCTTGAGGCCGAAGTTGGAGTGACAAGGATAAGGGGTTGCTAGGATTCTTTTTATTCCTATAGTTATGATTATTTTATATATTATTTTATATTTTATATTATTTTATATATATGCCTAAATATTATTTTGTTTTGTTATGTAAAATAAGTTTATGAATAAAATAGTGGTGAAATTTATTCCAATAGGTGAATTTTAATTATTTATACTTGAAATTGTTTTTATACTATATTTTCTAGTTGTTTTTGTTTTTGGCTATACGTTGAGCCCTTAGTGTAAGAAGTTAAGTAACAATTTTCATTATCAAACATGAATAAATTTATAATAAAATTATTATTATTAAAATTACTTTAGGAATTTTATAAATTTGGCATCACTCCCTATATTCAATTAAACTCTATATCAATTTTTATGTAAATTGTTTTGTACATTTTAATTTAAAATTACTTATATTGGAAGAAATTACTAGTATATAAATTTTCCAATATGAATAACATATAATTATGGAAGTGAATAGCTTGTAATTTTATTATAATTTCCAAAAATGTATATATTTTATTGGAAGTAACTGAAACTTCATCTCAATAACATAATATAATATCATCTTCAAAATATGATACAAATAATAAATTATAAATTTATTATTCACCAATAATTAATTAAGTTAATTTATTTCTCCATTTTTTCAAAATACAATTTCTCTATGTCTTGGAATACATGTATAGTAAAAATAGATTACTTTTTAAAAATCATGATATTATTTTTTTTAAATTTCATTATTTGAAAATGACCTAAAAACTTCATCTCAATAAAATAAAATAAAACAATACATTTTTTTTTTGCATAAAAGGTTAAATTATAAATTTATGATTTGTTATTCAAAAATAGAGAATTAACTTAATTTATTTCTTCTTTTCTTTTTTAAACAAAATTTCTACTTCTCCTGATAAACATATATATAAAAATTGAGAACTTTTTGATAAATTATGATGTGTGTGTATATATATATATATATATATATATATATATATATATATATATATATATATATATATATATATATATATATATATATTATGTTTTATCTTCAAAAAGAATATGTTTTCTGTATAATATGTAAGTTTCGCATTTTATAAAAGTTATAGAATCATAGATTGAAAAATATAAGTGTGTTCATATTAATCAAATATTCTTATGACAAAAAAAAAATGCATATAAAGCTAAAATCATTGTCTTGTTGTAAGCTATTATTAAAAAAAAAAAAAAATCAATAAGCTCCAATTATTTATTTTGACTAGTTCACTTCTATACTTAAATGACTATTGACTTCTGAAATTTATAAAACCTGTTTCTGTTGACTAATTACACAGCAATTATTTACATCAGCGACTATAATATATTCCAAATTGCTATTTCATGGTCACGTCCCAGAGAAAAACTGGATAGTTATTGAGTAGTGAGAGTGCCAACCCCCCCTCTTAAGTGAAAGTTTTTCCCCTTCACTTTCAGTTCACAATGTGGAATTGGAGTGCTTATCAAACCTCATAACCCTTTAACCATAAGATAACAAAGATATCTTTATTTAATGATCTCTAATGGCAATTATTTATAACTTGTATCGGCTGTAATTTTTATAATTTACAGTTTCAAAAAGAATTAAAAATGGTTAAATGGTTACCTTTGAAGACAACGAGGTAGAGTGTTTTCTCTGTTTTAATTACATGGTGTAATATTTAATTAATATATTTTCTATCCCATTCCTTTAAAGGTGGGGAAAAATAAACAAAATATCTTATTTATATTTAAATATTAGTCTGTAAACTTTGATTGCTTACTGTGTTTAAATTATTATGTTTACACGTTGTACATGTTTTAACATTTTATTGACAGTATTCAATATGTTACAACTTAAAATGTGTTAAACCGTTTGACAACATGCCATTTTTTAATTTTGTATTTTGATTTTATATCGAATAAATGATTTTTTTTTAATTTCCTAGAATTATTTGAATACGACTGTTTTCAGTCATTTTTCGACATTTACTGTTTTACATGTTTTATCACATTAGTGTTATTAGTGTTGTTGTTAAGTAACTCATGTTCTGATAAGAGGCCTCTCAGTATCTTTTGAGTTGTTTTAAAAATTAATTATGCCTTAATCTACAGAATTACTACTGCGTCATTCTAATCTTTTCCTCAGTTGAAATATTGGTTCAGCTTTAATAGTGTTATTTATAGTCAGTTCACTTGAGCTGTAGACTTGGACTGTTTAAAAAAAAAAGTCATACATTTTTGTTAATTGTAAATTTAGTATAAAGAAATGTATGAAAAAGTCCCATTGTTATTAGACGAGGATAGTAGTCATGAAACATTCATTAATTGGGCTATGTAAGATCAAATTTAATTTACTAGTAACAATTATTGTCCTTTCGAGGCTTGACTGATTTATTGTAATTCCGTTTAGTGACGATGAAGAAGAAGAAAAAGAAGAAGTAGAAATTGGGATAAATGGAATGACATGTAATTCCTGTGTTAAGAACATTGAGAGTAATATTGGAAAGAAGCAGGGTGTCTATTTTATAAAGGTGAGTTTTTTTATCTACAATTATTGTTTACTTCTTGTTTTTATTCTTTTAGTTCTTACATTTTCCTATATCAAGATAAAAATTAGGTCATCTTAACTAAAATCATTTTCTTTTCTTTTGTATACTTGAAAGGAAACTTGAAATGGTTGATGAAATGTTGAAACAAAATTAGTTTTACCTTAGGGGTACTTGGTTTGTTCAAGTTAGTATTCGTTATATTTATTTATTTGGCAATTATAAAACTGGTTTGAAGCCAAATTGATAGAAGTGCAATTTTGAAAAATTTGTTTAAAAGACAAACTTTGTTTTACGTATTAGTAAATGATTTAAAACAAAAATTTTTGTGTTCTCGACTTCATTTTTCATACCAGTATTCATAAATTGTTGGCTGTAAACGGATTTGATTATAAAATATAAATTTTTGACTAATTTATGGTTAAAATAAGAAAAAAAAAAATCAAAATAATGCATTTTTATATATTATTTCAAATTAAATATTTTTTAATATGTATTCATATCATTGTACTTTTTTCCCGAACAAATTTTAAATGATGTAATTATTAAATATTAATACATTTAACATGCGTAAATATTATTTATGAAATAGTTGACTTTAGATATCTAGGAAAAGAGACTGTCTTGTTGATGGTCAGAATTTAACAGAAAATAGTTTAAAACGATTAAATAGTTTTATGCTATTTAAAATATAAATAATTTTCCTGTATAAAATAGAAAATAGTATTATAATATTTAAAAATTGTATACCATTTTCTGTTTAATATCAACACCCATCCTAACAGTCTTTTCCTTCACTTTCTTCATGTCTTAAACTTGGAAATTACCCATGTTATTATTATCAAGCTTGTTGTTTTGAGCATAGCCTTTGACTCCTTTATAGAATTCTATGGAATCTAATCTGGTCCGTAGTGTTTTTTCTCAGTAAAGTATGAAAATCATTTGTGTCGATGAAGTGTGGGTTTCTCAATTATTCATATTATTTTTAAATATTCTATTAGTAAGGAAATTATTATAATTTTCAGAGGAAATTATGTAAGTTTTTGTAAAAAGAATGAGAACAAATTCAGGGTCTTTGTTTTAATCCTTGCCCCCTTGAAAAGCTAACTGAGCCAATAAGAGCCATCTTGGTGTTAGTCACTTTTTGCTTTTTTCCGGATGAAGTTAATGTTTTTTAAATGTACTTAAAAGATATATTCATATATTAAATATATCCTTCTTGTACATAATATGCACATAAATGATGTATGTATAATATATTATATCATTTAAGTACATTTACAAAACATTCACTTCATCAAAAAAAAAAAATATATATATATATTGAATTACATCATTATGGTTCTTATTGGCTCAGTTAGCTTTTCAGGAGAAAAAGAAGCAAAAGAAATACTCTGAATTTGTTTTCACTCTTTTTATAAACACTTACATAATTTCCTCTGAAAATTATAATAAACTTACTAATAAAATATTTAAAAATAGTTTGAATAATTGGGAAACCCACACTTTATGTTGGCATTGTTTTCTGCCTCAATCTCAACGTAAGCCTTAGAATACTAGGCACTAAAGATGGTTCAACATATTTTTCCTGTGTCTAAACAAACATTCTCTGTAAATTTAACTTAAAAAAAAAAAAAAAATCATTTGAAGACCGATTTGAATATCCATAATCTTAAATCTAAGAATTGGAACCATTATATGGAACAATATAGAATCCTTTGACATTACTTTTGTAGAATCTAGGTGTTATGTGACCAGAGATTTGCTGAAAGACAAAGCACACTAGATACATATAATTTTGAAATAAATTAAAGTGTTTATACTGTTTCAATATTAATGATGGGTTGTTATAAATAAAGAGTGGAGCGGACTGTATTGATATAATATTAATATTGGAGAAAGTAATATTTAATCTATTGATTGGCCAAATCAGAGTAAAAATTGTTAGTTGTTATTGAATTTTTAATGGAATTTAATTTGTATGAATTGATGGACATTTCTTATAAAGATATGGGGTATCTGTTAAAGTTATTAATCTGACTAATTAATATTGAACTAAAATTTCTTAGAAAGCTTCATATTAATAAGTCCTTCAAGAATCACCTCCAGTATTTAACACCCTAATCATTTTTGAAACCGCAATTTAAAAATTATAAAATGACTAATTAATATCCACCCATTATTATAATTTTTTTATTGTAAATCTACTAGGAGTAATTATAGAATATAAATCTGTAGTTTTCCAACACAAATCTTTCGACGTTGTATCCAATGAAAAAAAAATTGTGAAACTGTAAATTGATATTTGCATAATTAATAACGGGCTAATTTCTCGTCAAAGAAAATTTAATATCTTTTAATAAAATTGAATACCTTTTCTACGCCAGCTCCTGGACTGTATTGGAATAGCCTTTTTTAGAAAGTGCTGAATTAAAGGAATGTTGCACTTGTTAAAAATATCTTTGATGTGATTGTTGGGTGCCAGTCAAGGTGAATGAAATCTTCATTTCCTTTTTTGGATTTATTTATTTTCTTGCCGAATTATTCGACCTACATTGTATGCCACCATCAGGACTGAAATATAGTGAGGAAAGAGGATGTAGTCCTTAACAGTGATAAGATGTTGCTTGTGCAAAGATATGTTTGATTAATTAATAAAACAAGGTTGTAAGATTAATATTGATGTCATTGTACCTATTGTTTACTTTTGTTTATCTGACATCTTGTTGATAAATCCACTCTTGTTAATTCCTGGAAATCATTGGCTGATTCCTAATCTGTACTTTTCTTTGCGATTTCCCTTTACACTAGTATTGTTTTCATTAGAATATTTTAGTTTGCTGCAATTTTAACAATCTGTAGTTTATATAAATTGGTCTTTAGACTTAATTTCCTCTTAATTTTTTTTAAAATTATTCACAGGTTGTTGCCTTAGAACTCTTATCAAGTTTTATCACATGAAATGTCAATTTTTGAGATGACATTAATGAAAAGTTAAAATTTAATGTCTATTTTTAAAAATAATAAATAATATTTTTTCGAACTTATTTGTGATGATGAGGTTTTAATATAAAGCATGCCTTTCAATTAAATTGTATTCCAATGCTACTTAAGTTTGGAAATAATATAATGCTTCTCAATGAGCCATTAAATTGGCCATAAAAAGGTTTTAAATTTGTATTGTACTGAATTCTTAGATCATAATTATTTTGTTTATTGTTTTAATCATTGAATATAAATTATTTAACAAAACGTTATGTGTACAAAAAAAATCATATAAAAAAACCTCTGTAAAGATACAAATTTTTATAATGTGCAAATATTAAATATGCAAAAAAACAAACAATATTTACAATTTTATGTTAATACAACTTCTTCCACTCCTCCATTTTCTTTATTTATTTTTTAATTCTTTCAATAAGTATAATTTTTTTTACAAAGTTTGTAGTTCAGAGAAAGTAGTCATTTGTAAACAAGAGACAATTTAGTTAAACGTTGGGGATTTGTTGGTTCATAATTAATCAGATTAATTAATACAGAAAAATTTGGAAAATAAATAAATTTAATGGTGATGAATATAAATTTTAGAGTCCCTCATTCATTTTGTTTTTAATATTATGTAATTAGTTTCACTTTGTCATAAAGCACTCTTAATACAGCTCAAGTACAGCTCTCTTGGTAATTTGTAGCCTACCACCTGAATCTTTATCTTTATTTTAAATCATAAACCATCAGTTCTTTATTTTAATTCTACAACTCATTAAACAATTAACAGTCTTCTATATTGCAACATTTTTACTTATTGCAGAGTTTTTTAATTTGTAACTATCGGTAATTATATAGATTATATCAGGTTGTAATCGGTGTAAAGGGCAATCAGTAACCATCCTTGAAGAGAATATCAAATCCATGAAGTTTTTCAGGTGATAAAATGTCAATAGCACTATTTTTTGAATAGTTGGACTAATTTAAGTTTTCATTAGCTAACTTCTGTCTTGTTTATTTTTATTTTTAATATTTTAGGTAGTTTTTTCTATTTTGGTTTTATTTGATGATTTTGAAATGCTCAGTATTAGTGAATGTGTTGTTCAATTTTTATCTTTTTTACAATTTAAATTTTGAATTATATCATAAAATCGATTTGAGAGCTAAGAATATTGACTTTGCTATTGACTTTAGCTCCTGCAGAAGATTATAGTGAAACACTGCCTGGGCAACAACTTTCCACAGATGAATTAAGATATGTGATGAGATCAGACAGCACATTAATTAAATTGCTTTTAGATGTAAATGCAAATAATCCGACTTAAGAGACTGCTAAAGTAGAAAGGCTGCAATTGAGGGTCTTAGAAACCATTACTTCTCGCTCAAGAGCTTCTTTTTCTTCCGGCACTACTACTCGTGATGAGTCAGGACCTCCTGTCGCTTAAGAGCACTGTATGCTTTGTTTTCAGTTTATAATAGACCACGTGAATTTGAATTGAATTCTGTTTTATACATTGTTGAATTGGTATATTTCCATTGCAACAAAGCAGAATGAGTGCAGTTTCTTAAGGCAGGCATCCTACAACAATACACGATACCAATATACCCATAAATCATTGAAAATTTCATTTGTATGCATGATAATATGATGCTACAAGTTGCTACCTTATTTCTCCATCTCCCTCAAGACAATAAAATTCATAAAATGCTCAAGGGCTAACATACAGATCTGACCTTAATTCAATATTTTAAAAAGTAGATTGATTTAGAAATCTGTGTCAAGATTAGATCGAACTTTCTCAGAAAGATTGAACAGTCCGTTATTTCTTAAGGAACCTTGTCCATATCTTAAGGAAACTCTAGATGAGCTCTTGGATGATTCATGGTGAGTTCTGGTTTTGTGGTAGGTTTCTTTATTTCACTAGATCCATCGTTTTAACAAGTCTTCTCCTTGCAGTTTCTGCTCTAATTTATAATTAAAAGTCTTTCAGTGATTTGAAAAAATATATAGAATTTTGATTCTAAAGTGCCAAAATAAATTGATCATTTCATAGCTCTATTCCTGTTGGCCAATTGAGCATAGTGGTCGAGTTTGGAGTCCAGTGTTTGCGAACATTGGATTGCCTGACATACATTAAGTTTCATAACAATCATCTTGAACTAAAATAACATCAAACATTTGGAAGTCTCTAAAGCTGGATGCAGTGATTTAAGTAAGAGGTGATAATATGTTTTTGCTGTGAGATGTTCAATTTTTTTTTAATTCTATAGGTTTGATGTTATTAGAAAAGAAATCCATATAGTTGGTGCAATGCCAAAGTGGCATATGTGCAAATTTTGCTATTTTGGGATTATGTTGCATTTTAACATGTGATTTTATCTTCCTTCGAAATGCCAAAAATACCTAACTGAATTTACATAATATCACTAAGTAAGGATACAAAATACAACCACTTTAATTTGGAAATTAGCTAGCTTACTTATGCAACCGTAATTCAAACCCAATGTTCTCAGTTCCACAAATTTTCAGATACGCCACTTGCACCAATGATGTTGTTAATAGAAACATTAAATTATTTCACAAAAAAAAAAAAAAGAAAAAGGAAGATGATTATTTTAAAGATGAACACTTTGTTCTTTGGTGCAGTTTACTTTGTCCTATAATTCATGAATGATCTAAAATATATTATTGTTGATAAATTTAACTTTTCATCTCTGCTACACTTACAAAAAAAAAAGTAAAGAATTAATATTTCATTTGAATAACTACTTCTCAGAACTAGCTAGTTTCTTGCCATTTTCAGGTTAGCTTAGAAAAGAAAACTGGAACCATATTTTATAATCCAAGAGAAACATCACCAGAAATTTTAAAAGAAGAGATTGAAGATATGGGTTTCGAGGCAAACCTCCCTGTAAGATATAAAAATGTAACTGTCAATATAGAAGGAATGACTTGTCAATCCTGTGTCCGCAACATAGAAAGCAATATTTCTGAAAAAATAGGCATTATTAGCATCAAAGTAAGTAATAACAGTGGAAGTTTTTTTAATTTTATTATTATTTTTTTTTATTGATCTGAAATTTATACGACAATCATTCTGATTAAAAATAAGAAACTAATTTTATTGTTTATCATTTGACTGCAAGAATTCAAGTATATAAGATTTAATGTTAATATTGAATTTTAAGAATTAATTATAATATTTACTTTAAAAAAATTTGATTGGCCTAAATTGTGTTATAAAGCTTATTTCTAAACTATTTTTTATCATTTTGTTATGTTTGTGATTAAATTTAGTTAATTGATTGATATTTGCTAATTACTGTAAGTATTTCATGTAAATTAATAAATGTTAAAAACTATGTCCTTAATTTGCAATATATTATTTTATATTTAAATAAAATTTAAAAAAAATCATTATACAGTTTTATTACTTTCCTTCAGGTTTCATTAGAAAATAAACAAGGTTATGTTACATACGATCCTTTGGAAATTGATTCGAATGCTATATGTGAGGCTATTGAGGATATGGGCTTTGATGCAAGTTTAGCTTTAATCAGCGATCAACCAAACACTTGCAGAATATCTGTTGAAGGAATGACATGTAATTCTTGTGTGAATAATATCAAAGGTAAAACAGATTTTTTGATTCATTTTTTAATATTTTTACAAATTTTATAAAGTACAGTGAACCCCCAATTATTTAACATTCTAAAACATGTTAAATTTTTTTCCTTTGAGCAGTTGGCCCATTAACTAGGTTTAAAAAAATATAAAGGAAATACAATAGCCTCAAATTACTACTAATTTTTTCTTTTTAATTTTAATTATATCATTACTTGCATCCATATTTATATTTCAATTACAAATTTACTTGATGATCACTATTTAATTGTTTTAGAAATATTGTTTCAGCTTGGTATGCTTTTAAATATGATATAATTATGATATAATTTTATAATATAATTTAAATTTAATAATTTAAATTTATTTTATGATATAATTTAAATAGTAATGATATAATTTTCAAAATAAAAACATTGTATCCTTTTCTAGAAGTTATGACAAAACTATTTAATATTTCATATATATATTTTTTTAATAATAAATCCCCTAAGCTATTAACTGGATCTTTCAATAATTCATGTTTACAACTCTCCTTTAACAAAATTAATCAAGGTTTTACTGTACTCTTATTTACTAGGTAAATGGTCAGATTTAATTTTTCTTTTTTTCAAAATCCAGAAACAATATCAAAAAAAGAAGGTGTACAGTCCATAGATGTTAGTTTAGAAAAAAAAGAAGCAATAGTTAATTATTTTCTCAAACAAATAACACCTGGAGCTATAGCTACAGCCATCTCTGATATGGGATTTGATACATCACTCTTGGAAGTGAATGGTCTGAAATATAAAGGTAAGACCATGGAAAAATTAAATTTAGTATGTCTACCTAATTATCATTTTATTCTGTTTTAATTTATACCTAAATTTATTTTTGCTTTGGATTTATTAGTAATTTCTCTCTCCAGATAATTGTCACATTATTAATAATGCATTTGGATAATCTTTCAATTTTCATTGCTCATTAAAAGTTTTTCAAAAATTATAAAAATCATTTAATTTAAATGTTTATTTTATTAATGCTTTTATTGACTTCTTGTAACCGTGACAATTTGAATATAAAAGATACTGCATTCTATTCGTTTATAAGATGTGTAATAATTTCAGAAAAAAGTAAAAAAGTTGGTGCGAATAATATCAGTAAAAATAACAACATTCCTCAAGACTCAGAAAAGTGTTTTTTACATATAAAAGGCATGACCTGTGCTTCTTGTGTGGCAGCTATTGAAAAGCACTGTCATAAAATTAAAGGTTAGTATAAAGAAATAATTTGGTTTGCTTTTTTGACTAAATATCTTTAGTAATTTGTACAATAAGTTATTATTACTTATGTTTCTATTGCTTTTAAGAGTCAATTATTTCATAAAAGAATAAGGATACTGGAACAAATTACTTCCCATAAATTAAATAAAATAAAAGTAATATAATATAATTCTTCCATTAAAGTAATATAGAAATTAAATAATAATTTCCTATTATTATGAGTTAAAATTTTCTTTGGTTGTAGGTGTCCATAGCATCGTAATCGCTCTGTTAGCTGCCCAAGCTGAAGTCAAATATGATTCTAGTATAATAAGTCCTCAAGACATAGCCAGTTCCATTACTGAATTAGGTTTTCCGTCTTCTGTTATTGATAAAGGAGGCTCTGGAGATGGACAAATAGAAGTGATGGTAATTTTTTTTTTTTGTTTTTCCTCCTAATTTTATGTAAATCTGTCTGTTACCCTTGATCTACGCAGTAAGTTTTTTCACCTTTCCTTCATCCGGCCTGAGGAAGAAGGAAAGGAGAAAGAAAAAAACTGGTGTTATTTTTTTTTATTATATTCTGCTCTAAATTCTATACACTTATTATAACGCTTAGGTAACATTTCTATACCTTTAAAAAACTAATTTTCTTCTTTATTAGAAAAATGTTCTTCCACCGCTGCTTGGACCTCATCTTCGGTGCTAAATCTCCGTCCACAAAGGTCAGACTTTTACTTTGAGAAATGTAGAAGTTGCTAGGGATCAATTCTGGGCTAGGGTGGATAGGAGGTTTCTTGGAATCCGCAGTCCTTTACAGCGGCCTTGGAAATCAATGCTGTGTGGATAAGGGCATTTTCGTGAAGAAGCCGATCACCTCTGCTCAACTTCTCCCGCCTTTTCTCTTTGATGGCGTCTCGTAAGCGGTGAAGTAGAGCGGCATAAAACTCATTTATTGTGGTGTTCCTTTCCTTAAAATCAATCAGCAGGATTCCTCTACAATCGCCAAAAATGGTGGCCCTTACCTTTTTTGTCGACAGCGTGGCATTTAGCAGAGGTGCTTCTCCTGGCCTTCTCGATTCCATGGATTTCCTTTTGCTGAATGGATCATACTAGAGAACCAATGTCTCATTCGCAGTTACAATTGAATCCAAGAAATTTTATGGGTCGGCATTATGCCCATGTAAAAAATTCATTGCATCAGCGAACATTTTTCTCTTTTTGAGCAGCCGAAAGAATTTTAGGAACCCATCTTGCACTCATCTTGTTCATATGCAAATGTTCTTTAATGATCCTCAGAACACTTGTTTTTGAAAGTCCCAACCTTGTTGCTACTTTTTTGATCTTCAGCCTCCGATCAGACAGCAATTCAGCTTCCACAAGACAGCAATTCAGAAGTGACAGCTTCCAATGGGCAACCAGGATGCGGGTCAACATCCAGACTTCTCTCCATAACTTTAATAATTTTGCCTATTCTTTTACAGTGGATTAGGAGGGGGAGAACTCCCTATACACACCATCCAAGCGCTCTTTAATTTGTGCTGGAGTTAGACCCTTTTTACACAAGAATTTAATAACCGCATGGTATTCGATCTTGAATATTATTAAAACGCACAGGTTAGCTACGGATAGGACTGAAGAAGTGCTGGTGATAGGTATGGAGAGTGCAGGTATAGACACGAACGGTGGGCGTCTCAGCCTGCTTGAAGTTGGGGAACGAGGGCAGACCGGAAACTTATGGATCTTATTACCTATTTCCATGGTTTATTTTCTAAGCTAACCACGAATTCACAGAAGGGTAATGCTTCTCTTATTGTATCAAAGCTCATTGATTATCATTTTTCAAATTATAACATTTGTTATTTATAAATTATCGATTAATTAATAATTTACAAATAATTTTTAAATTATTCTAAAGTTTTATTCGGTTATCTTCACAAGTTTGCCTCAAGGTCAATTAAAACTCAATAGTTTTTCATGTATATATTTTTTCGACGTTTGGGGGATGCTTTGTCCCCGTCTTCACCATCTAAATAATATCCCAAAAAGTTTGGCTTACTCACTACACCCCAAAAAAATGATGTAGTTACTACTCCAATGAGACATGGTCAATGACTGTAGTAAGTAATTGACTAACCCAATATTTTTGAGATATTATTTAGATGCTGAAGAGAGGGACAAAGCATCCCTGAAGGGTTAAAAAATATTTATACATTAAAACTATTGAGTTTTAATTGACCTTGAGGCAAACTTTTGAAGATAACCCTATAATATGAAAGGGCAAATATTGAAAATAATTAAAGTTTTATTATTTTTGTGATGGGAAAGTTGTTGAAATCTTTGATAATGGTATTTTTGGTTCTTTGGTCTTAATAATTATTAGTTCCGCATGATGGTATAGAAGGATCAATCCCTAATTAATAATTATTAGTTCCGCATGATGGTATAGAAGGATCAATCCCTAATTAATAATTATTAGTTCCGCATGATGGTATAGAAGGATCAATCCCTAATTAATAATTATTCATGAAGCCTTATCATTAATGTTTGATAGGCAAATTTCTTATTAATTTTCATCAAGTGTATTAAATTTGTATATATTCCTTAACCACAATTTGTGTTAATTGTTTAAAAATCTATTCTACTTGAAATAATATTGGTCTTTCTCTTTCTGTTATCTTAATCTTAATTTTTAAGAGGCTAAATCATTTTAACATCTTGTTTAAAATTGTTTTTAAAAATTTAAGAAAAAAAAGAAATGTTTTGTGAGTAAATTTGGGCTATAATAAAAAACAATTGAAATTGAGAATATATTTCAGTGCAACAGTTTTCGAACTTAATTGAATTTTATAATTTTTTTTTTCAGATTGGAGGAATGTCTTGTTCATCTTGTGTTAATAAAATCGAACAACGGGTAAAGAAGTTGAAAGGAGTTATTTCTGCTTCTGTAGCTCTTACTACTCAGAGAGGCAAATTTACATTTGATCCGGGTGAATTAGGACCCAGAGATATCCTCGAAACTATTGAAAGCTTGGGATTTACGGCAAGCATTCTCTCCAATAAAGATAAAGATTCGAGATCATATTTAGATCATAGGTTGGTTGAACTTAGATTTATGTATCTATGAATTATTTATTTTTAATAATAATTAATCATCATGGTATATTTAATAGTGGTAATTATTTTAATACTATTCAATAAATTAAAGTAGAAGGAATATAATAGACATAGTTTAAAGGATTCACTGCAGACATGAAGGAAAAAAAAATTATATATTTATATACAACACACACATGCACCCTCACACGTTTATAAGTAAAGTATGTACAATGATTACTTTTTAATTTTAGTATATATGTTTTTATTTTACTTATTGATATTTTTTCTTTAATTTTATTTTGTTTCTACTCTCTATTTCATATTATTTTCCTTCCTTCTTTCTGATATTTAAAATTTACTACAGATGTATAAATTATGTAAAAAACTGTGAGCAGCAGAGTTCCATCATTAAGGTCGTATTTTCACTAAAATAAAATATCTGATTTGGACACCGCATGACTTCCTTGTACGCCTATTAAACTATAAATCGGAGGTTCAAAAAGTGATCCTGAATTTGTTACTAGTTTCGCAAAACTTTAAAAACGCTGATATTTCAGGTAAACATACCGAACATACTTACCGAATTTCAGCTCATTTGACCCAAAGGTGGAGGTGCTCAAATGTAGCGGAGGGAGGGGGAAATATATACTTCTGTTTTATAGGTAATTAAATTTAACTAGCTTTCAAATGCAACAGGTTTCCAGCTCCGTAACTCAATTTGGGGGGTTTTAGAGGTGCACAAATATTTAAAAAAATCGAAAAACCCAGGGGGGGAGGAACTAAGTTGAGACCCCTAAAAGATATTCTCCTAACACCAAGCCAATTCACATACAAATTTTCAACCCTATAAACTGATTTGGTGGAGCTGTATGTGCAAAACTTTAAAAAAGCACAAATTTCAGTATTTTGCACAAATACTGAAGTTTTTTGTTTATCTGTTTTGTTAATCTAATTTATATAAACATTTATCATAGTCAAATTCTTTATTCGATTATGATAAATGTTGATATAAATTAGATTAACAAAACAGATAAATCAAGAACTTTTTACTTATTTTTAACTTGTAACTTCCTGGTATGGTTTAAAAAAAATGGATACATGTGATGTTCCATTTTCCATTTACAAAAAAGAATTATTTTTAAATATTGGATAATTGTAATAAGTTCAATCCATTCTGTAACTTCAGTAAATTTGAAGTTTTATTTGCGTGTAGATGAACTCTTTTTCATTTTAGTGGCCTTTGGTTGACTCATTGAATCATTGAAAAAAATAATAATAATAAATTTTACCTTTTTCTTTACTTTTGTTGTTCCACAACTTCAATCCCTGAACTCTAGAATCTGTAAGTCACTTTCAAAGGAAAAAAACAAACAAAATATCTGATGTGTACACCTCATGACTTCCTTTTGCGCCTATTAAACTATAAATCGTTGGCTCAAAAAGTGATCCTGAATTTGGTTACTAGTTTCCGAAGAATGCAGAATCTCAAACACGACACTTGGTGTCGCGACATCCATCTATTTACACACACATTCACACATAAGCTCTTGTTTTTGTCGTTTTCTTTCAGTTAGTAGCAAGTTCCCAAGAGATTTCTTCGTGTTCCTTGACAACATTAGAACTGTCTATGTCACATGATAAAGCTATGGAAATCGACGGTTTCAACATTTTAAGCAGAACCCACTTAACTTATATCTTATTTTCCTGTTGTAGACTTGTTCGGCTCACAAATGTGGAGGAAAAAAAGTATTTTACACTCGATTTTAACACCTAAAACAAGTAATAAAATTGTTTAATTAGAGTGGGAAAAAATCACGTTTATAACCTTTATCGCTAAACCATATGATCATGATCTCTGTATTCAATTTTAATATAATTTTTGATGTAAGTTTATTAAGACCTTCAAGTAAAGTACCCCTTCCGCCTCATCAATTTTAATCAAAATCTAGTATATAATTTATATTGATATAAAAGTCTTATTTACCAAATTTGAGATGTTTTACATTATATTCTAATATATGTTTTGATGAAAGTTTATTATGACCTTCAAGTAAAGTACCACTTCCGGTATGTCAATTTCAACCAAAATTTATTATGTTATTTATTTTAATGTGTCAGTCTTATATACCAAATATGAGAAATATATAAATATATATAAGATATATATATATATATATATATATATATATATATATATATATATATATATATATATATATATATATATATATATATATATGCATGCATGCTTGTATTTATGTAAGTATTGCGATTGTGAAAATTTTCGAATTCGAATTTCCAACGGAAATACTCATTTTAAACTCTCCTAAGTTCAAATAACCAAGTCTCGCAAAATGGTCTCTGATTGTGTGTGTGTGTGTGTGTGTGTGTGTGCGTGCGTGCCTCTGTGTGTGTGTGTGTGTGTGTGTGTGTGTGTGTGCGCGTGCGTGCGTGTGTGTGTGTGTTTGTGCTCCAAAAATAAAGTAGATGAATATAAGTTAAAATAAAATGGAGGATCATTGTTGTTAGCTTATAGGTTACCGGACCAATATTTTTAAATTTGGAAATTATTAATTTTAATCAATCACTATGAATGAATTGTTTGTTTAAAATCCTTAAATTATTAATTTTAATCAATCACTATGAATGAATTGTTTGTTTAAAATCCTGATAAATCATGCCAAAAAATGTACAACATTATGAGAAAAACAATTATGTTATTTTGTAATAACAATAAGCACGTTTTCATTTTTTAATCATTTAAAATAAATTATGAATGTTTTGTTTTAGAGAAGACATAAACAGATGGAGGAGATCATTTATTATATCTTTAATATTTGGTGGGCCTTGCATGATTGCCATGTTATATTTCATGGTGGTCATGTCTATTGATCATGAAGCTCATAGTAATATGATATATCTGTGTCCTGGTTTATCTTTGGAAAATTTCATTATGTTCATTCTGTCGACTCCTGTTCAGGTAAGCAAAACATCACTATTTATATAGTCCTTTTTTTGTTTTCCCCTCTCTTGTAGTAACCCTTTTAGAGATCTGTTCATTAATTTTACATAAATTCTCCATCCTCTAAAACCATATGGTCTTTAAGAATATATTAAAAAGTATAATTATTTTCAATTATTGTTGAAAGTTTTACTGACAGCTTTATGAAAACTTTTTAAATAATAGTAATATAAAATTAACTAGGTAAATATATATATTCTTATTTTCTCGACTGTTAATATATCTTTTTTTTTTAGATATATCAGTTGCCAAAATATAGTTGTATTATCGACTAAATTATTATATATATATAATTTTTGTGTATTATCACACACGCATATCCTTAAATTTAATAAAATTGGGGAAAGGGAATCATCCTGTTTTAAACCCTAATGGATTTCTAAGAATAAAAATTCCTGATACAGGCTCTATTTAATGTAATGAGATACAATATAAAATCACTAATAGATTATATATCTACATTTTCGTATTTCAACTTCTATTGTAATGCTTTCTGGAGGAAAAATATTATGTCAATAGTTGTTGGTTCCTTTTTCTCAGCTAAAGAAATACAAAGGTATACATACTGTAATATTACACACCATTTTATTCACTAATTTTTATGATGGCAGAAACAGTTTTTAGTGAAGTAAATGTTTAAAGATATCTTCTTTTTGTAGTACTTGCATATGTAAAAACACATTGAGATAGACTTTATTGCTTGTCTTTAGGGTTTGATAAATTATTAATTCCAATTTGGCAACTATAGAAATATAATTTCAATTAATAGCTCAATTAGCTATGATCATTATTTTGCTGAAATGCATTTTAAAAATATTTAAACTAAAATTAAAATTTAGAAAATATTATGTTTCTTACTGAATTATTTTGTCATCCTCTTAATTGTATTTTTATAGTATTTTATGCAATAATTAATTCAATTGTTTCAGTTTATTGGTGGATGGCACCTCCACGCTGGAGCATTGAAGGCATTGAAGCACAGAACGACTAACATGGATGTGCTGGTTTCCATGGCAACTACTGTATCTTGGGTTTACTCTGTCATTGTTCTAGTGGTAGCTATGGCTTACCAACATAGATATAGCCCTCAGACTTTTTTTGACACACCTCCGATGCTATTCGTTTTTATATCACTAGGGCGTTGGTTGGAGAGTGTCACAAAGGTAACTATTTAATTCTCACATTATTTTTCATTTAACCTTGACAATTATTAAGCTTAAGGGAATTTGATTTGTATTAAGTATTATTAAACCACCTCTGTGGTTTTATTGGTTAGCATCCCTAACTACTGTGAACCATTAAGATATGAGCTTGATTCCCCTGTCCTCTGAGAATGTTTTGCAAATGAGCTATACTAGGAAAAGAGTCTTTTACACTGCATAAGGTTAATTGAGTAGAGGCATTAATAAAGATGTTGCAGTCTGATCTGGAAAAGTCTAATTATGGGTTATGTAATGGAAAATGTAATAGTTTTAATAGTGTTTTTCAACTACTATAAACAATATATTTTAAAAATATGTTATAAAATATTTATTACTCCTTTGAAAATTGTATGACCCCTTATTTTATTTTGATTTTTTTAAGGCATGTTAAAAATCACTTGTATAGAATACTACATATATATTTTTTATTCTGATTCAGCATTTTATTTACAGGGCAAAACTTCTGAAGCACTTTCAAAATTATTATCTTTGAAGGCGACTGAAGCATTGTTGGCTAAAGTAGGTCCAAATCTGGAAGTTCTTCAAGAAAAAACTATCTCTATCGATTTAGTACAGCGTGGAGATGTCCTAAAGGTAAGCTAAATAATATTGAGTAATTTTTGTATTGCTCCCAGTTCATCTCAGTTCCATGTTTCTAAGAAATAAACTGGAATATTTGTATTAATTTACAATGAGATTTTATGTAATTCCTATTTCTTCCAATTCAACAAAGTTTTATCTCTTTTCTATCATCTAATTTTAATTTGATATTTTGATAGGTTTTGCCAGGCTCGAAAGTACCTGTGGACGGAAAAGTTATTTATGGTAATTCTACCTGTGATGAATCTCTTATTACAGGAGAATCAATGCCTGTACAAAAAAAAGAAGGTATGGTATAGATATTTAATGCTTATTTTATGAAAGAAAAGCAAACTTGTAAATGTTCGGGAGTGACATATACAATTATTTCTGAGTTTAAGTTAGGGTAATATATTTTTTTTTTTTTAAATTAAATCTTGACTTTCTTTATCATTTTCATTTTCTAGGTAGTTTTTTAATTGGTGGTTCAATAAATCAAAATGGATTAATTTTAATGTCTGCAACACATACTGGCGAAGCTACAACATTAGCACAAATAGTAAAACTGGTTGAGGAAGCTCAAACTAGTAAAGCACCCATTCAGCAACTGGCTGACAAAATTGCTGGTTTTTTCGTGCCACTTGTTATATTCATTTCATCTGTAACAATTGTCATCTGGGTGACTATTGGTTATTGTGACATAAGCTACCTTCCATTTACCGTAAGCTGATTGTTTTTATATTTGTTAATCATGAATATTAATTTTTTTTAATATATTAAAATTATGACAAACTCTACTCAGTATAAGATAGAAATAAAATTATGCTCCCTTTTTTTTTTTTTTAAATAATTTTTTATAGGTCTGTTATGCTGTTTTGATACACACAACATTTGCCGAAAACTCTTCATTACATGTCACCATTGAATGGAACTAATTCATTTCATATATTTGTAATTTCTAGGAACAAGATAAACAAAATTATGACGAGTATGAGCTTATATGGCAGTTTGCATTCCGTTGTGCACTAAGTGTACTTGCGATCGCTTGCCCTTGTGCTTTGGGCTTAGCGACTCCAACTGCTGTAATGGTCGGAACTGGTGTTGGTGCTCTCAATGGAATACTCATTAAAGGAGCTGAAACTTTAGAAAATGCTCACAAGGTATTAATCTTAAAATAATTTATTTCTTTTTAAATTAAATATTGCTTCTCAAGGATGTATTTAAAATAATGTATGATTTTAGGTGAAATGTGTAGTTTTGGACAAAACAGGAACTGTAACATTTGGAACTCCCATGGTAAATAAAATTAGTCTTTTTGTGTCGCGATTTGAATTCCCTTTGGAACAGTTGATAGCAATTATTGGAACTGCAGAATCTAACAGTGAACATCCAATAGCTTCAGGTATGTGATGGATGCAAATATGAATTTAAATTGTGTTAGAATATTCATTAGTTTACTGTTTGCTTATTTATAAGTTTTGGAATACTGACAAAAAAATAATTTAATTCTTTAAATTATTTTGTAGATGCTCTTTTTTTTTTGGTTTAGAGGTATTACTTTTTAGTTTTGTGTAATTAATGAAGAGTCTGTAATGTAAAGAATAATAGTTATATAGCATCACTGCTGTTATGATGACTAGAATAGATACAAATTAAAAAAAAAAATTAAAGCAGTACTGCAATATTTAAGAATCTAATTCTGTACTGTATTATTTAATTTATCAATCTGTTTTATTTTTTTGTTCCTTAGCAAGTTAATTCTTAAAATTAAATAATAATTAATAATTTAATACTTTAAATTATTTTATTGATGTTTTTTTTTTCTTTCGGTTTATAGGTGTTGATCCTTGACTTTTTATTTTTGTGTAGTTAATGAAAATTTTCTATTGCAAAGAATAATAGTTATATAGCATTACTACTGTTATGACGGCTAGAATTGATATGAATTAAAAAAAAAAAAAAATTAAAGCAGCAATGCAATATTTAAGAATGTAATTCTATTCAGTATTATTTAATTTATCATTCTGTTTTATTTATTTTTTTCCATAGCAATTGTCAAATTTGTAAAGAATACAATAAATGGAGAAATAACTGGTAAATGTGATCATTTTCAAGCCGTACCGGGCTGTGGTTTGAAGTGCTCTGTGTCCCATCTTAATCCAATGATTTCAGCTGCTTCGATGAGCAAAAAGATTAGGGACTTCCATGACATGTAAGTTTTGTGATTTTATTTTAATTTTATTGGCCCTAATGTTTATTTTGAAACAGACTAGGTGATTGTCTCAACCAGGTTTGGGTATAGTTTAAGTGATTGCTTTCCAAAATTTTATCTATTAACAAATGATTAGATTTAATTCTCTTTCCTAGAATTTTAATAATAACAAGTCAATGTTTTTTGGTTTATTTATTTTATACAAAACGGATAATTAAAAATAGAAAGTGTTCTCACCCTGAATCTCTCACATCTTTTCCTTTAATTATGAATTTTTAAATTGCATTAATTTGGTTAAATTCCACATAATTATTTTATTTTTATCATCTCATCAGCTTTTGATTACATAAATTGTTCTCTACCTATACCAAACAACTTTTAAGCAATTTTTTAATTGAATGAAAAAAAGCATTTTAAAATTGTTATTATTAATCTAACCTTCTTATGGATTCTCACTAAATTTTTTATGATGATATTTTGTTAATTTTAGACCTCATGAAAGCGCAACATTTGAATTAAATGGAGTAATTGTGGAATATATCAACAGTCCATCAACTGCATCTCAGTCACAACAATATGGAAAACTTCTCAATATTGATCAAAATGATTCTGTCGAATCTTCTGAATTTGAGGTTGCTATCAAAGATGATCATTAATTTTTTTTACATGTTTTTAGGTGTACCTTATTTATAATAAGCATGTGTGTGTGTGTGTTTATTTATATATATATATATATATATATATATATATATATATATATATATATATATATATATACATATGCATAAAATATAGAGAAGATGGTTGATGTAGTTGTTCCTTTTGTCATCTCTAATTACATTAAAGCTAGAAAAAGCCTCCTTCCACTAACTTTGTGTATCAGTCCTTCTCTCTTAAACACATACTCATCCTATGTTCTGTCTCATCTCACCGGCTCGCTCTATCTGTCACTTAGTGAAGTAGGTGTGGTATAAAATGGTCAAAGTGGTAAAAACGGTATTAGCTCCTATCACATTTACATAGGATATACACTCGTCTTTTTATAATAAGTTCACCAGTTCGCCCTTGAGGCCGAGGATGGATTAGCAAAGATACGGGGTTTACAGGATTCATTTTATTCCTATTCTTATGATTATTTTGTTTTTATGTAAAATAAGTTTATGAATAAAATTATAGTGAAAGCTATTCCTATATGCTAATTTTATGTATTTGCAATGGTGAGAGTATGGGTTGGGGGTGCATCCATCCAGCTTCTACATTTATTTATTTAGACTTGAAATTGTTTTTATTTTACATAATCAAACAGGAATACATCCTTTACAATTATTCAAATTCATTCTCTAAATTATACAGTTTATCATAAGTCGATCAAATACAACATATGGTTACAATTTTATTTTATATTTAATCCAATAAATTGATTGAAAGCGTCTTGAATTATGTCCTGCAATATCACTGGACACCCTTTGTTTAAGATTCTCATTATTCCACTTAAAGTTAAAATAAATAATTTAAAAGTAAATCTTTTCAAAATTTACCAAAAAGTAAAATATTTTAACAAAATATATTTATTCATGAACATAACCTCGTGTCAACTGTAAAGTATCGAATGGGATGATACACACAATGGCTGAATATTGTATCATTTGCAGATATGACACTTTGTGACATATGCCTTATGTCAGAAAGGCATATTTCTGAGGGAATGACACTTATGTCATTCAGCCATTCCTAGTTAAACCCTTCTAGCGCAGCTGTAATATGACTATAAAAATTGTGTTTTTTCACATTCGATACTTTACAGTTAACATGGTGATATTAGCATAACCATTAAGCTGTATCAAAGTATTTTTTTAAATTTTTTTAGGTATTGATTGGAAACAGAGAATGGATGACAAGAAATGGTATTGCTATTCCTTCTGTAGCTGATTTCTTAATGTCTTCCGAGGAAGAATTAGGTCACACTGCGATCCTTTGTGCAGTGGATGGTATTTTTCCTAGTCAATTTTTTGTTTTCTTACTAATAATACATGTATTTATTATATGTTTTTACTGTAACATGGTAATGGAATAAGTCAGACAATTCTGTAAGCACTCTTATAATTGTTTTTGACCTTAAGAGAAATTTTAGATCTTTTTCTTACTTTTCTATTTTATTTATTCAGATATTAATTTTATTTGCAAAACCAGCAAGCTATGTTACAAGAATGGTGTGTTAAATGGAAAACTGAAATTAAAATTGGCGATAATGAAATTTCCAATTTTTTTTCACCTATTTCTTTGATATCAATTTAACTAACTAGAGTGTGCTTAATAATGCAATATTAAACAATCACTAATTTTCTTAATGAATGGCATAACCATTCAATACTTTTAAATTATTGAAGTAAGGTGCTCAAGAGGTTAGAAAAGAAGTTGTGTAAAGAGCGGCAGCAGCGTTTTCCATGTATTACGGATCTCAAGCATCAATTTACTTGAATCCAACTATAGTTGTGGTCTATGTCCTCCTGTTTTTCTTGATCGACAAAGTTTGACTCAGACAGACACAGTAGAATATGAATTGACACTGGATAGATGACATTCTTGGACTTCCCACGTCGAATTAATAAGGCAAGCCCTTGACTTATGATTTAAATGAAAAATGACCACTGATCGAAAAACTCCATCAACTATTAAATCATTATATAAATGATTTCATGACAAACTTAATGCCCTCTTAAATCCATTAATTCAAGATGTTTCGACATTAGACTTACCTGACCCATGACCACTTTTACGAAAGAGCTGGAATAGGGATCTCCTGATTTAATTTTCAAATTTAAATTTATTACGGAGAGGTATCATTGGATTACCTTTTCCTTCATGCCTTCACAACATTATTTTCATTGTACAGCACATTCACGTATTGTTAATATATTTTTTATTGTTGTAAATTAATTAAGTATAGTAAAAAAAAAAAAAAAAAATTAATTTTAAATAAATGAAATAAAATTAACAATAATTTTTGATATAGCTTTTTCAGAAATCATTAACTCAATAATTTATAATGATTTTCACTTTTTTTTTTAAATTTTGTTGTCTATATCTGCCATGCAAGTTTGTATAAGGATTAACCTCAATAAAATTGTATTTTAGTGTTTGATAAACAAAAAAATCAGAAATAATCTGATAATAGTCAAAATATAACTTTAATGTGATGTGATAATTTTACTTTTTTTATTATACTCTACATTGATGTCGATGCTTATTTATGAATTTTTTATTCAAATTCTAGTTAGTTAAATTTAATTTCTGTTAAGTTGTTCTGTCATGTTGATATATGCCAATGTGCATTTAGGAATCTTGTCCAGTATGTGGAGTGTAGCTGATAAGGTGAAACCTGAAGCTCATCTCGCCATGTTCACTCTCAAAAGGAGGAACCTCGATGTAATTCTGCTTACTGGTGACAATAGGAAAACTGCTTCTGCTATAGCAAAACAGGTAATAACATTTAAATTAATGTTGTATGCTTAGAAACATAAGGGGACTTACGTTTATATATACTTAACTTATAAGAATTAGTAATCATAATATACAATGATAAACCTTTAAAACATATTGGTAGTGTTTGATCCAGCTAGAGTTATTTTCATGAAAACTTCAGTCACTTATTGAAGGTATGACTTTATATTAGTATATTCAAATTCAATCAAAGTTTCAGTTTGAATCATTTAATTCATTTGCAATAATTATCTAAATATATTAAAAAAATATCTCTTTCTTATGTTGTTTTATGATAAATATAAAAAATGTATGTATCCATATGTATTTATGTGTAAATATTTCATTTGTCCAAATGGCTAACAGTCTAGATAATTTTTTAATTCTCCTTTTTAAGGTTGGAATTCGTCAAGTTTTCGCTGAAGTGCTTCCATCACATAAGGTAGCGAAAATCCAGCAATTGCAGAATAAAGGATTGAGTGTGGCAATGGTAGGAGATGGAGTCAACGACTCTCCTGCCCTCGCTCAAGCAGATGTAGGTATTGCTATTTCATCAGGAACTGATGTCGCTGTAGCTGCAGCTGATGTTGTCTTAATGAGGGTAAGCTCATTATTTTTATTCATTATGGATGATTAATAAAAAATAAAATAAAATGTATATATTTTTGTATTATATAGTAAAATAGAGGATATACATTTGCAAATAAAGTTTTTCAACTACCTGTTTATTATACAATTTTTTATGTTGAGTTGTTTTATTTTTATTTTTCAGAACGATTTGTTGGATGTTATCGCATGCTTAGATTTATCAAGAAAAACTGTTAAGCGTATTCGTGCCAATTTCCTTTTCGCTAGTGTTTACAACTTGATTGGTATTCCTATGGCCGCTGGCGCCTTCAGTCATTTTGGTTTGACACTTGTGGTAAGTTATATTACTTCTTTGTTCTTAATTTAATCCATTTTTTACTTACTTCCTTTCATTTGACATTTAAAACATTAGAAAATATATGTTTATGAATTTTTTTTATTAAATTATAGATTCTATAAATTGTTTTATTAAAATTGGACGTACAAGAAATGTCACAATTCAAACAAATGTTGAAGATTCAGATTAAAGCCTTTCATCTGTTTAACATATTATTTTACTTAGCCTTTTTATCATATATTTGTCTAATTATACTTACTGACCTCTGTTACAGCCATGGATGTCTTCTGCTGCTATGGCTTTAAGTTCAGTATCAGTGGTCTGTTCATCATTGCTGCTTAAACTGTATGCATTATCTCATTCTTATTTTATTTGAAAGCTTATGAGATTTGTTAATGAAAAATATATAAAGGGGTCACTGTGGAGAATTATGTTAAAGCAATAACAATATTTATAGGCATTCATATTTATCATTAGTTTTAATATTTTTTTTACTTCAAATTCACTCATTTGAAAATCTAATTTTCTCTTTGGCAAATAAAATGTTTATTTAAAAAAAAAAATTATGTGCTCATGCTGCAGTAATGCTCCAACACAGCCGCTAAGTTTTCATTTTGTGTACTATTACTTTTATCAATTTATTTTGTTATTATGATTTGTGATTATTAATTTGTATTTTGTTTTTTATAGCTACCGTAAACCGACAGTTGATGAACTTATGACTCCTGAATACAGACAAGTGATAGCTGCTCAACAGGAAATGGAAAATATTTCCCTCCATCGAGGTATCGATGACATTAAAATACCTTCTCGTGTGCCAAGTACAGCTAGTAATTTAAGCTTAAGCAGGTTTGTTTATATTATTTTTCATTAAATTTGTATCATAGATTTTTAAAATTGTTTTATAAATATTTCTCACTTTTATCATATACATTTCTGTACACAATTTTCTTGCTTAGCTCAATCCCATATCAGAATTATGTTTTGTAAATCCCTTTTTACTTCCTTGTACGAAGTAAAGGAAGTATTGTAATCGTGAAAATTTTCGGTTTTCAGATTTCAACGGAAATATCCATTTTGACCATCCCTGAATCCATTTTGACTAGTTTTGTCGTGGCGTCTGTACGTACGTACATTCGTTCGTATTTCGCATAACTCAAAAACGGTTAGCTGTAGAAAGTTGAAATTTTGTATTTAGGATTGTTGTAAAATCTAGTTGTGAACCTCCCTTTTTGGTCACTGCTTAATCACTGGAAGTGGTACTTTACTTGAAGGTCATAATTGATTTCCATCAAAAATTATTTTAAAATACTTTGAAAAACTTCTCAAATTTGGTATTTATAACTTATATATTAATTTAAATAACATATTAGATTTTGGTCTAAATTGGAAAACCGGAAGCGGTACTTTACTTGAAGGTCATATTAGACTTTCATCAAAAATTATACTAAAGTATAATGTAAAACATCTCAAATTTGGCAAATAGGACTTTTATATTGATGTGAATGTATTTACTATATTTTGGTTAAAATTGGTAAGCCGAAACCGGTACTTTACTTGAAGGTCATAATAAGCTTACATCAAAAATTATATTTAAATTAAATACATTAATCATATGTTTCGGTTATAAAGGTTACAATTCTAATTTGGTTTCCAATCCAATTAAACATTTTTATTACTTGTTTTAAGTGTTAAAATTTAGTGTAAAATACTGGTTTTCCTCCCTATTTGTGTGTGTGTGTCAACGATGGATGTCGCTACGCCGAGTGTTGTTTTTGAGATACTGCGGTCTTCGGAAACTAGTAATCAGATTCAGGATCACTTTTTGAGCCACCGATTCATAGTTTAATAGGCGTACAAGGAAGTCATGTGTTGTCCACATCAGATATTTTTTTAAAATTAAACATGCTTATTTATTCAATTTTTTTTTCAGGCTCTTCAATAAAACTAAAGAGGTAGGTGAAGGGCGATTGCTTTTTGCTGATGAAGAAGATCTAGAAATCGTTGTGGGATCTATGAAAAGTGGTAAAATTCTCTGAATTATTTATTATGATATTTATACATTGTTATTATTATTAATCATCCACTGAGGTAGAAGCAGTAAGATTTTTTTTTTTGACCTTGTTGAACTTTTATTTCTATTTTATCAGAATCCATTGGTATTATTTACAATTAAAATGAATGGTTTAAAAACAAAAAAAGTAGATTTTAGAAAATTAATTTAAATAAAATATAATTAAAATAGAGCTGACAAAGCACAATAAACACTTTTTACTTCCTTGTACGCAGTAAAGGAAGTGTTGTAATCGTGAATATTTTCGGTTTTCATATTTCGACGGAAATATCGATTTTGGCTAGTTTCGTTGTGATGTGTGTACGTTCGTTCGTGCAGATCTCGCATAACTCAAAAACGGTTAGCCATAGAAAGTTAAAGTTTTGTATTTGGGGTTGTAAAATCTGGTCGTGAACCTCTCTTTTTTGTTATTAAATGGTTACTGGTACTTAATGGTGTTTTACTTGATAGTCATAATTGATTTCCATCAAAAATTATATTAAAATATAAAGCAAAACTTCTCAAATTTCGTATTTATGATTTATATATTGATTTCAACAACATACTAGATTTTGGTCCAAATTGGCAAACTGGAATCGGTACTTTACTTGAAGATCATAATAAACTTTCATCAAAACATATATTAGAATATAATGTAAAACATCTCAAATTTGGTAAATAAGACTTTTATATCAATATAAATTATATACTAGATTTTGATTAAAATTGATGAGGCGGAAGGGATACTTTACTTGAAGGTCTTAATAAACTTAAATCAAAAATTATATTAAAATTGAATACAGACATCATATGGTTCGGTGATAAAGATTACAAATGCAATTTTTTTCCAATCTAATAAAACAATTCTGTTTCTTGTTTTAAGTGTTAAAATTGAGTATAAAATACTTGTTTTCCTCCCCATTTCTGAGCTGAACAAGTCTGCAGCAGATTCTCCCACTTAAAATGTCAAAACCGTCGATTTCCAATGCTTTATCTAGTGACGTAGATATTTCTAACATTTTCACTGAACACTAAGAAATCTCTTGGGAACTTTTTACCTACTGAAAGAAAACAACATATAATAACGGAAAGGGCCCCATGGAAACATCTGAAGGTTAGTGAAACCATTAGTACTCAAAACAGATTCGGATCCTTATCAAACCTAATAGACGACTCAGCCAACAAATAAGCAACCTGTTAATGCTTAACCTTCCCCCACCTATTTATTTTAGCGATGTAAAAGAATATGCGGCACTTGTTGTAATTCTTCGTTATGATAAGGTCCTAATGGCTTCAGACTGAAAACCTCAATGAGAGGAGTGTATACCCAAAATGCTGATGCATATAGCAGGATAGTGGAAAGTTTAAGAAGAGAGGGTGCTGACTTCAACACATATCAGCTTCCAGAAGATAAAAGCTCCCAAGTTGTCTAAAAAAAATTTCACTATACTGTAAATTAATTAATTAAAACTACACTGTAGTTTTATACAACTATAAAACAAGAGCTTGCCAACCATGGATCAATATAGTCAATGTTATCTCACAGTTTAAAACACCTCTCTCGATGATTTTACTTCCTTGTACTTTGCAGAGGAAGTATTGCAATCGCATAGTGTAGTTACCTGAAACTATTTTTTTTTTTTTTTTTAACCTACCTCCTTAGACGGGAGGTATGTGAATTGTATTAAAAATCACAAGTCGAGATTTTCATGGATAATCATGTTTTAAGGTCTGTACTAACCATTTTTATATTTATGTTTGTGCGCGTTTGCTTGTATGTGTGTGTGTCAATGGATAGATGGACGTCACAAAGCCAAGTGTCGTTTTTGTGATACTGCTATCTTTGGAAACTACTAACCAAAGGAAGTTATGCGGTGTCCACATCAGATATTTTTTTTTAATATTGCTATTTTTTGAATTGTCTCAGAAGTTATATTTATTTATTTTTATTATATTAATATATTTGGCACCATTACTAAACTATTAATTTTTTGGGAATGCTATTCTATATATACACACATAATTATTTACTTATTGCAGAAGGAATTCACAACTCAATCAGCTGAAAAATAAAAGAAGTTGAATTATAATTTTCATGTTTAAGTATGAAGAATATGAAAACTAAATAATGCAGTAAGTATAATGCTGATTATGTATTATCTTTTTATTTATCAGTGTTAATAGTGTACTGCTGGTTTTGTTGCCAAAGTAAATGTTCCATATTTATTTATATTCAACCCATTTTGTTAAACCTAACTTAAAAAAGATATAAAAAAAATTCAATCAAAATACTATAAGAATGGTGAATCTCGCCAGTATGAGTTTTTTTTAAATGTATGTAATATATCCTTCTTCCCATGATATATATTCATCTTAATTTTAGAGTTAGGTTGTGAAAATGTTTTATTGTTATTATTGACATATCTTGAAAGTGACATATTCGAATCATTAAATAATTATGTTGCTGGTCCAAACATGTATATAAAGTGTATAATGAATGTTTATCAAAATGTTTTAAATTTGAATTTTCTGTTTATAATTTGTTGTTTTTAAAGCTGTTTTATTTTTTAATGAAAAAAGTGTATATTTATATCATTGTGAAACAACTGTGATGCTCTTCTGCTTCTTAGATCCAGAAAATCTGTTTGTGTTTTTTATATGATTTGTTCAGAGTACTTATTAATTCACTGTATATATTCTTTATTGCCTTGCTGAAAGGTCAATAAAATTTAAGTTGTCTATGTATTTAATAAATATTTATTTGTCTTCCATATTACTTAAGGTAAAGATCCAGGTTATTTATTGATTTAATTTTTGCCCTGTATAATTATGAATTTATCGCCCTAAATTGCACCAACAAACATTATTGAATCATAATTTTTCTCTTTGTCTATTGCATGCTCTTTTCTTTCTGCCCTCCCTCCTAATATTCATGGTTTTATTTAAAGTAATGGCAAGAAAGAAAAAGTAGTACTGTCTACATTAGTTATGATTGCCACCTTCAAATCACCTGTTATCTTTCTCCTGTGTATTATCTATGGTTGGTTGGGACCAGTCATGCTGTACTTATAGACCTTGTAAATAATGTAATGTAAACACTGTTAAGTTATTAATGTATTCTCAGGATAATAGATTTTTGAATGAAACAAAAAAAGTCAATAAATTCAGCATTTTTATTGACCGAGTGGAAGCGAGGTCCTGTTTCAACTAGACCATAGATATTGTTCGATTTTTTTCAAATTTACCACAAATGCTCCTTGAAGTCAGATAAAATGATCTATGCATGATGATGTTTAATGTTTTAATCCGTTCCTAGATGGCTGTTGTTTTAATTGTTCTGTATCATCAAAAATCTATTTGAATACACTTATTCCCAAAATCATTGTTGTGCAATGCACTATGTACTAAAAAAATTTAAATGCATAGCGAAAATCTTTCATTTTTTGTGCTGCAATAGAGAGCCGAGTTTTTTTTTAACTATATATAAATGACAAGAGAATAAATTTAATGGTGGTTTTAAAATTAACATGTTATAGTATGACATTGATTATATGAACCGATCAGGACTTTAAATCATTCATGGAATCTTATATCAAAAAGAAAAAAAAGCGAAAAGCAATGTTTCTATTTAAATTTCTGTATTTCTTTAATATTGGGGATCATTTTATCCAAAATGAAATATACAGGACTTATAATTTATTAGAGCGAGAGGTAGCTTCCTTAGCGGGCAGCTCTATTTATTGCTTTAAATGCTGAACCTGGTTCAAATCCTAGCTTGGTCCAATTAGTCTTAATTAGAAAATTAGGGGGCATTGCCCAGTGCCCAGATGGAAACCATGGTTTTACAAGTGTTCCTGAGCCCATTCAACCCAAAGTATCTCACATTATTCTGGAGACAAATCAGGCGTGGTAGAGCACAGTCCTAACCACACTGTCTTTAGACAAGAAAACTAAATTCGAGATGTAGTCACCTCTCTCTACCAGTGTTTAATAAATTAAATGTTTATAACTTAACTTAACTTAAATATTTATTTATTTTAATTAAGATACAATATGTTTAGCAACTCCTGTGCATCAATGGTCATATAGGAGGAGTATTTTAAGTATATGTCAACTGCACGATTGAAATTTTTATGTTACTATTTTGGCCAACTTCACAATTCTATCAGAAGTGAGAAGATATTAAATTGCTTTAAAAACACTAAAGAGTTTAAATATTGTGTTTAATAATTGGTTCTACTTTAAGGGGATCAAAATTTGATTTTTTAAAACTATTTTTTGTTTAGGTTCATATAATCAAGGTCTTTATAAATTTCTGTACATAAATGAAAGTGTCTAAAAAAAATATATGATTTTCATTTTAAAAAAAAGAAAACAAAAAAAATAGAGATGAAATGTAATTTATTATATTTTAACATCTTGATAAATTTAACTATGCCTGATTATTCTTATATTCTACTTCCATTGTTGATGTTCATTAGAGGCCAAAGAGGTTTTTGTTGAGAAATATTTCAGTCCTTGAATCTGAAATTACAATAAATGACTCATTAATACAAATGTTTTAATTTACTGTTTATATTGTTGGATTTTTCCTGAGTCTGAATCTTGTTTTGATTTATTCTTACTGAGTCCAATCAATACTAAAATGTGTACCTACCTCACTGTAGTCATGTGTTGGAGCATGGTGCTGGCCATACTGTTTCCCAAAAAGCATCTCCTAGGACTGATATATTTTATTTATGTTTACATTCAAAGGCCTTAAAAAAAAAAAAAAAAAAAAAAATCAAATGAAATCTTTATAGATTTCTTAAAATTAATTTTTATTCTCAATTGTGGAAAACAATTATAAGGCTGTTATTTAACTTACTTTCACTATTAAAAATATTATTGTGTTTAATAAATTAATTGTTTCGTTAATAATAAAAATTTTATGAAATGTTCTTGAACATTTGGCCTCTAGTCTATTTTCTAAATTTTATGGCATTCCTGTTTTATTTTTTTACTTATGATTAAAAAATAAATTACCTAACCAAAGGTCCCACCTATATCTTTTCTGATTTTATTGTAATTCTAATATTATAAGAATTTAACTCATCTTCTAACCATGTAAGTGATATTAGTAAATCGTTATGCTTCTTACTTTGTAATCAGCTTTCTTTGTTAAAGGTAAATGTATATTCTCAATGCCAATGCTTGCTTAGGTAATTTTATCACATAAATAATCATAATCCCATTTTCTATTGTTAACCCTTGGCTGTTTCTTAAACTTAAGTCCTCATAATTTCATGTGATATAAATAATCTTTAATTTATGATTTACTTTTGTTTAGATATATTTTAAAATTAAGTGTATTTTTACAAATATATCTGTATTTTTACCAATTTTTTTTGTAATCTCCTATTTCTTGTTTATATAATCTGGTTGGAATGAAATTGGCGTTGTTACAAAAATTTCACAAATCTTAACAATATTTAATTTAAAATAAAAGTACAACTTTAAATCCAAAGTTATAAGTTTATTGGACAGATTTCCCGTGCTGAGAATGATAATGAATTATTTCATTGTTTATTTAATGAGATAATTTTCTAGCAACAGTTCAAATAAAAACAATAAATTTATTTTGATGCAGTAATTACTCAAACATAATTCAACAACTTACATTTAATTTTGTTTAGTTTTACAGACAAAACAAAACATCTCAGTCAAAACTAGACCTTATCCTAACCAGGGCCCCCACAAACACAAGTGGAAATGTTCCTTTTTAGATTCAAATTACTTATCATCATTAGATAATAATAATTATATTCAATTACTTTTCTATTTACTGCTTTTTTATAAAACATTGGCTCACTTGCACTTGTATTAATGTAATTTATTATGAAATAGGGTGTGCCTATAAAATAAAGTACAAGATGTTATATAGTTTATATATATTGTTAAAACATTGTAATAATGTTGAAACACGATAACATTTAAAATACTTATATTAAAAAACAGTAAGTTAAATAAAATTATTATTATCTAATAATGATAAGCAACTTGTAACCTCTAAACACGAATCTTTCCACTTATACTTTATTATGGAATAGGGCTCAGGTATTATATATTTTTTAATTATAGAATGAATTAAAAAGTTATGATAATTAATCAAACTAATTTTTTAATATATATTTTAGCCATTTTTAAAACTAAATTAAAATAAGTTATTAGCAATGGTTATATGAATTTTTCATTGTACTCAGTTTTAAATTGAAATATATATAGTTAAAATTTTTTGTTTAAGATTGAATTCATAATTAAGTGTTTATTTTTACCTAAATTGTTAAACATTAAAATGTGAAACAATTTTTCTTATTTGATTCGACTCAATGGTCACAAGTCAAGCAATCACTTTATAGCAGTATAATAACTAATATAAATCTTTGTAATTCTATATCATACAATGAATATTATTCTGAGTAAGCTGTACCTTCGCAGAGTAAGGATATGCTTGAAACATCATCACAACAAAGAAAAATAAAACAATATTATTGCTTGGGATTAAAGATCCATACTGGTTATAATCCAATTGTATTTTAAAATAATTTCAGATATCTAATCAATTTCTAACATGCTATGATAATTTTATTTTTTAAAAATCCAAAAAATTAAGAAGTAAACTGCATAATAAACACAATTTTTGAAGATAACAGTAATATTTTGAGGATGAGAATAATAATAAGATCCATTGTGATGGAAACATTTATTTTTTTTTATTAATAATGTTTAAAAATATAAATAATCTTATATGACTAAATAATTATTTTAAAAAATCAGCACTGAGCAGTACAATGATCCATAAAATACTTCAACAACTTTATAAATATTTGTAAACTTGATTTCAAAAATAAAATTATAAAAATATTTATACATTTATGTAAATATCACATATTTTATAATACTTATTACAAATTTGGAGCCACAATATTAAGAGCTTTCATGCTAGCTTCAAATCCCAAAAAGCAAGCTGCGTTTGCAGGGAAAGCTCTAAGCATGACTGGAGTAACTCCTTTGTAAAGTGCTATAACTCCTTCTTCTTTAATGAGAACTGAAAATACATGTCCCATTCCTCGATAAGCCCCCTCAGGTGCAGTTTGAAACCTACTCTTAATCACATCAGCAGGCATACCCACTACCCAATTCATGATACCAGCCATACCACCAGCAAAAATTGTTTTTAAAAGGCCAAGTTCTGTGCTTTCACCTCCAACAGTGCGTAATTTGTTCTGCAACCATTCATAAGTCATAAAATATATGCCACTTGCTGGAACATCTCTTAGAAGAGTTACAACAGTACCTTTGTAAATACTTCTAATACCTCCTTCCTTATATAGCTGTTTGACGACATCAACTGGACCAGAATATTTTGGTTTTGCCTGACCATGCTGAATTTGAAGTAGACATTTGATTCTTTCTCCAGGAGCCATAATAGCTGTTGTGAATATGCCTGAAAATGCCCCAGCTGCAAATAACTTGCTTAGTGACTGGTTATTATCATCACAATTGAACAATTTTTTCCCTACTCCAAAACCGAGAAAACTTATAGCAAAAATCGGAGCGACTCCAACCAGTGGTGCTCCCATACCTTTGTACAGTCCTTTCACACCTTCTAATTTAATTGTTTTTTTAGCACAATCCCAAGTACCTTCATACAATGGAGTTTGATTAGCTAGTGCAGGTGGCATCGTTTGAAGTCTAACTTTGATTGTATCTAATGGGTGTCCTGCTAAAACAGTACAAATTCCACCAAAACCACCTGAAATGAAATATTTAATAGGGCTCTGTTTATCATTCATTTTATAGTTGGGAGAGTAAAACTGGATAACTACAGGAAGAATAACTTGAAGATACTGATTGTCAAAAGGTCTATCAAGATGATTGACCTTCAGGTATCCCTAATAAGTATCACTATTAAAGGAAAGTACTTTTTTATTTGCAGTAATGCATGACTTTTTATTGGAAAGTCTATTATGCAAATTAGACTCCCTGAATAACTTAAAATATTTTAAAGTAAAATAACTAAATTTTAACAGAATGACACTCAATAGAAAAAATATTTACTGAAAACCTGCTAAAACATAAGATAAAAATTATATGCCTTTTCAATATCAGAAAGGTCCACAAAGATAGAAAACTTTGTGAAAAATACTTAAACTTTCACAGATCCTCCCAAGTAATAGTATAAATAATATTCGGAAGCATCAAAACGTAATATTTATCCATAAGCTTCTTTAAACCATAAAAACACAAAATTAAACTTCTAGCCGATCATAATTTTAACAATCATTCTCAAACAATCAACGACACACAATAAATGTCTAATCACTTCAGAGCCACAATTTTCGAGAACCGGTGAAGTTGGGGGTTATCTTAATTAGAAAATGAAACGTTCCAGTATAGAAGTATGATAAAACCAAGGAAGTCGTCTTGTAGATATAAGGACATATTCTTTCAGAAGCAGTCCAGATTAGATATCCATAATTTTAAAAGTAAATGAAACCACCAAAAATTGATATTAAAATAATATCTAATGACTGAGTGTAAATTTTATAGCTAATAAATTGTAAAATCACGTACCGATTTGACATAACAGTTTAACTACAGTCCAATCGCCGAAAGAATGCCGATGAGACATACTTATCAAACAATTTATCTAACTCGGTACAAAATTCTTAAAAAGCAATACCGAAAAAATGGTTCTCTATCGTATAATGTTCCATCTAAGGGAACATAAAACATTATTTTATAATCATCCTAGTAAATACAATTGGGTGCCCATCAGTTAGTGATTTCCTGAATATTTTAAAGACTGATGTTCATTTACATTGTCTGTTAAAGATGATATGTTGATGATGATACTTAAAGATTTGTTGATTTTGGTTTATTATTTTCAATTATTAACCTTAGTAGTTGACCAAGAAAAAAAAAATTAACATACCCCTCAAAATTTTAGGTTTTACATTTTAAGAGACGTAGAATCCCAAAATCAACAACAAACCTGGCCGATTTTTCTTTAATTTTGCTACCAAAGTCACAGGTGACCCTAGAATGATCCTCAGAACTCGATATTACCATCAGCCGTTTTGTATCAAAATGACGGCGGAATAGAGGTTTCATACGTCCATATCTCAGCCATTTATGAATATAGAGGAAAAATATAAAGTGTTTTGGAATCATTATACTAATGGCTATAACTATAAATTTTATTACAGTTATTTTGGTTATATAACTAATTCGAAATAAGAAACCATAGTGAAATGATTTGCAGCGATATTTTTTCGGCAGAGGCATAACTGTTTTATGATACTACAGATTGAGTCGTTCTCTGGACAACGGAGTTAAATTTAAAAAGATCCTGTAAAATTAACAAAGGGATAGTGAATTTCTTTTAAGCGGGGATATAAGCGGAAACGCTTGTTTTGATCATTTTAATTTTTAATTTTACATACGAAAAACTTGTGTTTTTTTATTTTTTATTTATCCAAGGCTGGCGTTTCTTGACATGTGTTCTTTTATGATTCTGCAATTCACGTATAAATTTAGGTGGATCGGTATCTAGATTGACACACAAAAAAACCGGCCCACCTAGATTTTTCTGTTTTAAAATTGGATAATGAGGATTAATAATCTAAAAATACTATATTTTGAATACAATATGAATATGAATATCTATATTACTACACTAATACTGCCCTAAGGTAAAAATGTGTTGTTAAAGGTAAAAAGAATTATATACTTTCAGTTACACCCAACCATCTTCTGAAGGATTAGGGATAAGGGCCAGCTAGAATTTAAGTCAGTTGAGCTGCGATAGTTCATGAGAATACATTTCTCCATTTTTCTTATTTTTTCATAAGTGTCCCCCCTTTTATTGTTGTTGTTTTTTCTGTTTAAAGTTTTTTAGAATTTTCGTTATGGTCGAAGATAGGAAAGCGAGCGTTACGCAGTTAGGGTGTCGGGTATTCCCTGTACAGCTATACGAAGGGATATCCAAAGGTATGGGGAGATTGGGCTGTACGTGAGGAGGCCAGGTTCAGAACGGCCCAGGGCAACAACATTGCCGACGACCTTTTTGTGGTGATCCAAGTCCTTGGTAACCTACACCAATCAGTTGCACAGATCACTCAATTCCTCTGAACTATCCTCCAAGTGGATGTTAGTGTGGAAACGATGCGAAGGCGGCTTGCAGAAGGTTTTATTGGAGGACGCCAGTCAGCGGACCGTTGTTAACACCAAAGCATCGGTGAACCCGCTTGAACTTCGCACAGCCTCATCGAAATTGAACCGATGCAGAGAAAGCTAATTTAATGTTCTCAGATGAGTGCAAAATTAACCTATTCAACTCTGAAAATATTGGAAAGATATAGAAGAGACCAGGAGAGCGATATGCTCAATGCAGCATAACCCAAAGTGTTCAATATTGTGGTGTTCCGGTTATGGTGTGATATGGCATAAGTTTGGAGGCAAAAACCGACCTCCACGTATTCCGCCGGCCGTCCATGAATGCCAACGTGTACATAACGGATATCTTAGGGGAAAGTGTTGTCCCATTTCACCTTTCTATTAGAAAAAATTCGTTTTCATGAAGAACAACACTCACCAACACATCGCTCAAATGACTCTCCACTACTTGGAGATGATTGAAATTCAAATTTTGAAGAGTTGGAAGTCCGGACCTTCATCCGATCGAACACTTATGGGAGAAGCTCAAAAGACCCATTCTACGAAGACAAAGTCTGGATCAGCTTCGAAACGCGGTGATTGAAGAATAAAACCAGGTACCCCAGGAACGGGTTGCTACCATCATCTGGAGCATGCCAAGGAGACTGAACGCTGTCATTCATGTCCAGGAAGGCAATATTAAATCTTTAAATGCATTTAAGTTAATAATTATTAATATAATGTTTTATGATTATTTTATCTTGTTAATAAAATAATAAACAAATTCTTTGGTTCGACTTTTCTTAGTATCCACTTTCTATTTTTTTTGTATTAATATTTTCTCTTGGCAGAGAAAGAGGAATCTATAATCCGTGAATCTACAACGCACAGAAAATAATTATTTTCAGTAATCAAAGTAGTTCTATTGTGGGCGTGTATCAGTAGCTGTTATTTTATAGATAGTAAATTCTGACTTTGTTTTTCATGTAATTAGGTTTCTCATAAGAAATTATTATTAATTGTTTTGAAATCCTATGCTAAATTGAAATCCTAATTTGTCTGCAATTCTTATTATCTTGAGCAATTAAAACTAATTTTGTTTACTACCATTTTCAAATGTTTATTTTATTAACAGTTAATCCTATTTCCCCAATCAAACCCTAAGTCATTTCATAATTGTATAATACACTAGGATCAAAAAACATTTTATATCAAAATTATTATTATATTATAATTTTCAGGAAATTTAAACCCTTTTAAATTTATTTCTCTTATTATTTCATTTATATCTAACAACGCTTCGGGCCATTTTGCCCTTTTTTAAGCCTGTCATCTTCCATAAACAAAAATATTTCATACTAATTTTATATCTTATTTATCAACATCCAAAAATTATTATGCCATATTTATTTCGAAAGAAAATCTTAGGAAATTTCGTTTAATTCATATGATTTGGAGGAAAACGCGCACAGCCGGTAAAGCAATCCAACAATAAATTTGGCCCTATAAATTATACGACCCTTGATCTTCACACTGTATAGACTTATGAGAAAATTCATCCTTGAATATAAATGGTTACTAGCTTTGCCGTACTTTCAACTATTCTAATATTTCTTTATTGCATTAAATTATAAAATATATTTCAGTACATCTACATATCGAAATATTATCGTCTTTGTATCATAGTCAGACACTGTTTTTATAAGTAGGGGAACACATTTTTGTGCAAATTACCAATCGTCTCGATGGAAAATATCTTAGGTTCATCTTCTTTAAGTAGCTAATCATCCAGTAAGCCAAAAGGAGGCTGGTCCACTGTTTTGATCGGCTGAAGCCAATTACTTGATGCAGTTAAAAAAAACAATTCAAAGATCCCCAAAGACGGACTGATTCAAATGAATAACGCGGATTTGATTTTGGAACATTAGTAATCTTAGACAGGGTTGAAGTTCAGGTGAGATGCCTGAGGAGATGATAGAACACGAATGTGACATTCTTGAATCGAGTATAGATAAAATTAAATGAGACCCAAAAACGGACATTAAAATCTGATGGATAATATGAAGTTGAGAATTGACAACGAATGGTTAGAGAATAAAGGATCTGGAGGAGATATTGACCGAAAAGGGGAAAGTTTCCTAAATTTCAAGAGCATGACATTGTCATCCTCGCCACAGTTTCCCTCCACTAGAGAACAGAAAAACAAATTGTTTTAATCTCATTCACAATGGCATAAAAAAAAACAACTTTGATTTCTCACGATGGTATTACACAGGATCAAATTAATAATATTTCTACATGCCTTGCAGATTTGAAAAATGAGATAAATATCATAGAGAGGATATTTGGAGTGACCATCTTCTGACAGAAAATGCAACTCCGAGCAGTTTATAGAATAAAATAAAGAGTTTAATGTGAATCACTTAATATGAAAAATTCAAAGACATCTAAAAATCATGAAATCAAAGGTATATTTAAAGATCGAAGAATGAACCAACTTCAATTTTCAATGGAAGGAGTGCCGGCCTGAGGGCTGGGCAACCTGGAAATATGCTGGGAGCACCGACCTGGAAGGGCTCCCGTCACTTGTTAGGAATTATAAATAATTTCAAAGCATATGAGATAAAATAATTTTAGCCTATTAATAAAGCAAATAAATTGAACAAATATTGAATGAAGCGAAATTGAAACATAAATAAGTTGCATATAACAGCTTAAGAAATTAATTTTAATCGGAGCCGAGGGGTGGGAAGGGTGCACTTATGACGTAGTTACCCGAGTGCGCCATATGTCTTAGGCCGGCACTGAATGGGATTATCGTTAGTGAAGATGTTGGCACTGACAAAATTACATAAAAGTCGAATATGCGAAGCCAACTTTCGTCTAGTTTAACTCTTGAGAGTGGTTCCTAAATGCTAGTCAGTCGCAGACCCCCCAGTAAATGAAGTAAATAATCGAGGATCACTGAACTAGTGTTTAAATTAAATCATACCTTTGGCATTCATATTACTACCACCAGTGTTTGTAATGGTCATACCCTATTAAAGGTAAAAAAAACAAAAAAAAACAAAAAAAAACAAGAGAATAATATTGATGCAAAATAAAAAAAAGTTTCATAGGAAGGTATTTTTAACTAATTTTCACCAGCTAGTCGGGGACCTCTTCCAAAAACTTCGCGGACACAGTCAGTCCGCGGACCACCTTTTTCTAGTGTAACACAATTATTTCCAAGGGTACGAAATTGGATATTTTAAATACGAATAAATCATGATATGGTAGGTAGACATGGAAGATATATAAAGATCCCTCTGGAGAAAGCTTTAACTATTTGTTAATCCAGGAATCCCACAAAGCAAAAAAATCCGCATGACATTTGATCCAAGAACGACAAAACCGACAAACGCATGTAAAATTTCCGGTCATTTGGTTCTACCATTTCGGCTGTAGCCCCATCAGAGGCCAACAAGAAGAACAACGAAAATTTGACTGGGAAAAATGACATCTTTGAATTGTTATCTTCCGGCTCCATCAAGTCTGATTGCAATGGAAATTTGTCCACTTTCTCTTTTCATATTAAATAATAATTTAATATTTCAAGCTCCTAGACCTTGTATCTCCGGAGATACAAATACCTAAAAATCCATGGTAGTTATGTCGGTAAAATAACAAGGTTTCATCTTCCTTGGCATTAAGGTCTACTTGCTCAGAATCGGCTGCAGTACTGGTCCCCGATCTTGTCCACAGTCCCATGGGTCATCCTCGCTGCTTGCAGCCGATCACTCTGTTGATTCTTGTCGAGTGTGGCTAATTCATATCCAATTTTTTTTTTAAATCTTTCTATTGATGGGCTTTTGTTTAATATTACAATGGAAATCACTTCAATCCAATGGATACTAAGAAATCTTAAATATCTATCTCCAAAAAAACTATTGTAAATATCGCAACTGCTACTGAGGTTGTTCTAGTCAGAAATGCGGCCCAATTTTAGCTTTCATATTTCCAAGTCTTGTCCCTAGAGGTTTCTAATAATTTTTTCGAATAGGTTTTATTAATCAAATTACAACATTTTATGTTTTTTACTGTTATCTGACTATTATTTTGTGGGAGGAGGGAGGCTCAGAGGTTAGATAGGGAGATTAGATCCATCTATGATTTTTCACTGGATATTAACTCACAAGAAGACAACTTTGAAGCAGAAGCATTGATGATAGAGCATGGCATTGTAAGCTCGAGATAGTAAATAAATTCTAAGCTTGCACAAGTTTAAGTGGTTTTTTTTAAGGCAGAGGGCATCTGTCGACTTTGCAGAAAAGTTTCAGGAAAATAAATTTAAAGAAACTCTTCAATTTTTTTTTAATAATAACGACTTTATAAAACAATTATTCGGGGTAGTGTGTCATTAGGATAAGGGACTTTACTCCTTGGGCTCAAAAGAAATTGGTCCCATCAAATTATTTGAAAATGCATTATTTTTCATTTGATTTTGTTAATGCTGTTTCAAAATATATCATTCCAAGTACTAAGTAACTAATAAGTAATACAATAAGATACATTTGGAAATATTTATGGAGAAAAATATTTGTTCATCTGAGGGTCTCAGTGTCCCTCTTTGGTTTTGTTTTCTAAGAATTAAAAAAAAAAATGATAAATTTATATTATTAATTCTAAATGAAAAAAAAAATGATAAAGTTTGTCGATAATTTGTAATGATCCATTCAGCAAATTACTTTTACATGATTATACTTTCATACTACTGTGAAAGACCATTTAAGAGCTTAAAAATTTTACTTAAAATATTAATCTAATTAACTTTACTTAAAATTATATCAAGAATATTGGTATACAATTTTTTATAATATAATTTTACCATTTATATTAAAATAATTAATTTGTAATTTTGTTTCCTTTTTATGGTGAAAGAAATTAAAATTGAAATTTCTGTTAATGTTATTATACATTATGCTTTTGTTTTTTTCTCTTTATTGTTTAATTCAAAACTGTCAGTAATTACTGACAACCAGCGGATGTGATTACAATAAACAAATAATACAATAATTGATTAGTTGATATTGGAAATAAGAATTGCCATTATTCAAGAATTTTGTATATTTAGTTTGAAACAACATGCATTGATGATAATAAATATATTTTATCTTTCATCTCATAATTTTAACAATAGGACTTAGGTAAAATCATTCATTAAACAATTGTTTCAAGTATAAATGATAAAAAAGAAGGTTTATAACTGTTGAACTTTTTGATTAAAATATATCAAAGTTTATACATATAAATAATTTCTATATATAATAAAATTATTTAAAAAGTTAATCATGACAGTATTATTCACATTTTTAGATATAGTTCATTGCTCTTCATGTAAACATAAACCCCCTATGGTTGAATATGAATAATTCAAAATAAATATGGAGCCAAGAAATATTAATGATTCGCTAAAATGTTAAACTTTGAATATGGTAAGAAACAAGGGGTGAAAATAAATTAATATTGATATGTTACAAGTTGAGAGGGGTTCAAATTTAAGCATTGAACATTATAGATGTCGTTGGTGTCGGACGTCCTTTGTCTCCTCGAGTCCTCCGAAAAGCTTCCCCTAGTTTTGACGCTACTCTACCTTCGGGGTGTATTCTAAGGGACGTATTTATTTATTTTATTGCCACAATAGTTATAGATGGTATTTTTTCAAAGATCCCTCGCATTTTCTTCAGTATTATAACACACCAGGTGGTGGATAAGCCGAGGTAAGCCCTAGCCTCTTTTATTATTAATAAATCACAACAAATTCCAGGAATTTGTCCCTTGAACAAAGATTGTCGCCATCTTAACTTATTGATGCTTAATAGTTTATATATGTTTAATCGTAACATATCAAGTGTTTGTTATGTTCGTGTGACCCTGTTATCATGAAAAACGATGTTTATAATATTCTTTAATTTTTATTCATGCAAATTATTGTAATCACTTTTACTTTTTAGATAACTTGATTTAATTGTTGCAACACAATTTTAACGAATCCTTACAATATCTATGATTAACTTTTTATATCTTTATTTCAGTTTGCCATTACTTCTTCTGATAAAGACTGATAATGGCTGCTTCAAAAGAAACACAACAGTTTTGTGTTCGTTGGAACAGTTACCAAAGTAATCTTCAGTCAGCTTTTCCAAAGTTATTGACTAATGAACATTTTGTTGATGTTACCCTTGCTTGTGAGTCTAGAATGGTCAAGTGTCATAAAGTTGTTTTGAGTGCTTGCAGTGCATATTTTGAAAAACTTCTTGTACAAAATCCATGTCAGCACCCTATTATATTTATGAAAGACATGAAATATTGGGAAGTGCAGGCACTGGTTGACTTCATGTATAAGGGAGAAGTGAATGTTACACAGGAGGAACTCGCTTCTCTCTTAAAAGCTGCCGAAGCATTAGAAGTAAGGGGGTTATGTGGTCAACATGAGCAAGGTATGGCTGATAAATTGACTCTACCTCGTGGAACAGAAGCTGCCCATGACCCATCAGGTCAAAAGAAAAGAAGAATGGATAGTGAAGTGAAAGAAATCAACACAACACCTTCAAATGGAGATTCTAACAACTCAGGAAGCCATTTGACTCAAATGAAGACTGGTGTACATGACCAACCCAAAAATGAACATCACACATCTACTCCATCAACACCATCTGGAGCCCATGTGAGTAATATTTTCAGATTTGTAGTTGAATTAACTCATTAGTATTCATTTAAACAGGAGAATTAAAACATTTTTGCTGTTTAATTTATAACTGTTAGTGTTTTTATGAAATATATGTTGCTGGTTCTGGATATATGATGTGCTAATTTACATGTTTACGTATATCTGCAGTAATACATCAAGAGACCTGAGAGGAATGTTATTGTTTTAGGTCAAACAAGAAGCCCATTTAGCTGATAACGGATTATTCGAAGATTTGGATGATGATTTTTACCAGGTCAGATTTTATTTTAATTTGTTTTATCAGTTTAGTTTGTCTGTTTTATTTTGTAACATATTTAGAAATATATTTGAAGTTATACTGTCAATAAACATATTGACATTATTTTGCTACTGTTTAATTGCAATTCTGTTCTATTATTGGTTATATTTTTGAATATTTCAGTCAAATTATTATGCTTGAAATATTATTGCTACATTGCTTATTAAGTACCTATCTTACCAATTTTTAAGTTTTACTGCAATTATTGTTTTGAAAAAAGTACAATTTTGTTTCTTATCATTCTCTGGTTAGAAAGGATGTACTTCAAATTATTGACAGTATAAAGATAATGCATATTACTAGAATTTTTGAGTGGGGAAAAAACAAATATTTTACTTAACTTTAATTTTGTTTAATGGCTTCTTATTAACTTTTGTTGTTAAAATGAGTTAACGAGTAAATTTTTGTTATTGGTATAAAATTTTATAATTATTTACTCTTAATGTTACCAAAAATGACTTGAAATGTGTATATTTTTTTATTGATTGTAGATTAGCATTCTATGAGCGAGTCCCCAAATAAATATAACAGTGCAAATGATATCTATCATTTTAATTAATTACATCAAGAATTTGACTCTTAAGATTGCAATAGAGTTAAATTAATGGTTTATCTGAATTCTCTTAAGTGTTAGGTATAATTTTTTTTTTTATTCATTCTTTACTGAGAGCTGAAAAAAAAAAAATTGTTTCCCTGTTTTATTTGTTCAATTTTCCATTTAATTAACAGTTAATATCTCTGCAGCCATTTAGAATAAATAACAAAGCTCTTAAGAAACGACCTAAGGATTTAATTAAAGCTTGAACTTACTAAACTAAACAATAAATAATTTTAACTTTAATCAGAGCTATTACTTCCTCTTGCGTTTATTACAATTATGTTTGGCAATGGCCTATCAAATTTTTGATAAATTTTCATATTCTTTCTTCAAAATGGTACTAAATTCTTAAAATATCCACTCAACGCTAGATTTTTAAAACTATTGACTGTTTAAATAAATGTAGTATAATATAGAGTATACTTTCAATATTTTCATTCTAATTAAGAACTTTAAATTAAACAAACAATAACTATCTGTTTTATCTTCATGATTAATGAAATTAATATATATTTAATTGTCTCTACTTTTTTTTTTTTTAAGTAGCTTTATTATTTAATTTAAAAAAGGTTATGATGTTATATTGATTAAATTAAAAGTTATAAGATTTTTTTTTGCAGATGGTGATAATTTAGAATTACCAGTGAATGCTAATACAGTGTTGTTATTGCAGATTCTGATTATTCTCTTAACTTCTTCTATGTTCAGAACTTCAGTGAAATCCCTTTATTGTTAGGAATTGATCCTTCTATACTATCAGGCGGATGTCAACCCATGATTGTTGTTATACTGAGTGTTGGGAAACCGTTTCTGACCACAACTGCATGGATGTTTTGTGAGATATTTCTCTGTTCCTCTTGAGATTCCTTAGGAATCATATGCTTCTGATGAAGCACTAGGGTTAGATATAGGGCATTAGGGTTAGATCTAGTAATATCTTCAGTTTTGATTATTGCCTGTTGTTAATACTGCAGTCTATAGAAAGCAAGGACTTCATGTTACGTCACAAAGAATTTTCTCTGCTTTTTCTTCTTCCTCTTGGCACACATGACAGATGGAATTTAGAAATGTATTTCTAATCTCATCTTCTTGAGATGATATGCTAGTGGACAGTGGCTTGTGAGGAGACCCGTTATTGTTCTAAACTCATTCCTTGTTAGATTTTGTTAAAATTTTGCCTTTTCCTTTGACAAATTGATGAAGAGTTTGGATTATTTCATGATAAGTTTTGTGTCCCAGTATGCTTCCTTCTTGTTTGTTTCCAGCTTTAAATTTCTTTCCTGATTAGGCTAGTAGGTATATACAGGGCCAATTAGCATTGTTTCTGAGCTCTTCTTTGCTAGGTCATCAGTCATCTCATTGCCTTTGATTCCTTCATGTCCCAGTGTCCGCATTAAGGTTAGTTTATTGCCCTTAGCTGATAAGGATATCGAGGCAATTCCTGACTAACCTTGATGCAATTGTATAAGAATTTGGGTTTGGGCCTTTAGTGCGCCTGGCTGTCTGATATTGCATATATTATGTTTCCTTTTGGTCTCTTATTTAAATTTCTAGAGAAGATGAAATCTCTGTAACATCTGGTAAATTTTGTTGAAGCAAATAAAATGTTTAGTTTTTATATTTCATAATGTTACATGTTAAATTCGATTAAGTTTATTGAAGGGTAATAATGGTGGTTGTGGCTTATAATAAACTAATAATAAAGATGTACAAAAAATATAAGAGATATTATGAAAAAAATTAAATGTACTATTAAAACTACCTTAATCAATGTTGAAGCTACAGGCAAACATCTGAGTGATAGACAGAGGTGGGGAAGGATTGTATTGGGGCTGAGCTGGAAGATATGGGGTTTAACATAGGATTCACTGGAGGGAGGCATGTAGGAAACGATTGTTGATGGTATTGCCTTCTAACATTCTATTGTATGTCGATTGTCTTATGTTAAAAAACTTTTTTGATTATTATTTTTCTTTAAAAAAAAAATCTTAATTTGCTTTGGTTTTTTTGTCCTCCCTATTTAGTATTATAATATACATTTGATATGATAACTTATTAAGGTTTTGGAATAATTTATGTGTGATATTTTTATATTGTCCCATTAAAATAACCAGTAACTGTGCAGATTATTTTAGAATAATGGGGTTTCACTGTAATCATCTATTCATTCAATTGATATTCAATAGGCTTAAAATTTGGACTAAATGATGGCAGTAAACATCCAAAAGTCCAAAATAGGGCAATCCAGAAAAGAATTTTGACCTGACCAGTAGAGCTAATTGTCAAGCTTTTGGCAAAATATACAGTAATATGACTATAGCTTGCCCACAGTTAGATGGCATTCCGAGGGCGTCACTAAGTTGAAACTTACTTTCTTTTTTTTTCCCTTTGAGATTATTTACAAAAGATTTACTAATATGTACCTCTATTAGAGGATGATATTGTTACCATTTAATATATGTATATATTAGTAAATATTTTGTAAATAACATCTGAGGGTAAAGAAAAAAAAGTTAGCTTCAACTTAGTGCTGCATGTGTTCGCCCTTGGAATGCCATCTAACTGTGGGTGAACTATAGATAATTTTTATCAATTCTATTGACAATAGCTATATTATTGTAATATTTAAGAGATATCTAATAAAGAATGTATGGAAGATATTTCTACAGACTTCCTAGAAAATTTGGAAGAACGATTAAACTCTCTTATGTTCATATTTGAAGGAAACTTCAATATTTACACGGTGTCCAGCAGTATTGAAAAATGGGAATTCTGCTTGAATTTTTTGTGTTGGGAATAAATCGGGAATGAAAAACAGTCAGTTAATGGGAATTTTTAGTTTTTAGTCTTATAATTCCATTTTTCATTACTACTGGGCATTAAGAGTATGAAATATTGAGAAGAAGATTGATGTTGTTGTTGTTCCCCTTATCATTTCTAATTCTAAAATAGGTAGAAAAAGCCTCCTTCCACTAACTTTGTTTTTCAGTCTCTCACTCTCTCAAATATGTACTCATTCTATGCTCTGTCTCACCTTACATAGTTCGCTTTACCTGTCGTTAAGTTAACTAGGGATGTTATGGAACCATAAAATAATGTATTAACTCCAACCATTCCAGCTCTGCCATCATGTTAGGTTCCCTTAAGCACTCCATCTCCAAACAGCTTTGAGTTTCAATTTAACCTAATTTATACTTTTCTTCTTATAATAAGTTCGTTGGTTCATCCCTTGCACTTATGCTTGAATTTTTTCTTCCTATGTCACTGGACACCATAATTTAATTTTAATATGTCAGTAATGTATAATGCATACATATGTATGTGTTGATAGCTATCAAAGAAATTAAACTCATTTTTAATACCTTTCACTATTTAATTTACTTAATACAACCAAATACTAAAATTTGATTCTCTAATCATTTTTGTAAGTGATTATTTTATACAATAAAATTATCATAAGAATGATTAGTTTCTCGAGGAAACTTTACTTTTCTGATCTAACCAACTGCCCTCCTCATTCTAATGAGTGCAACAAAAACTCTTGGGCTTTGGAGCGTCTAAGATTCTAATCCGGCCCTGAGAATGCACTCCCATTTATATGGTATATTCATTTTAGAATCTGTTTACAAATGAAAATAATTCATTGGAAGAAAAAAAAATATTAAGCATTAAGAATATTTAAAGTTAAAATATTTATGATATAGATTAATTATTTATTTAAGCATATCTTAACTTTTTTTTTATTATCAGGACGATAACTCTCTTCAAATAGACGAAACTGGATCTGCTTATTCCCTTGCAGGACCATCTGTTCAACTAGACAGTAGTCCAGGTAAGACTTATTGTGAAATATTTGCTATTTACCCTTCAATTAGAATTATTACAATAAACTCTTGCTTTATATCTTCATACTGTTTTAATTTTATATTATTGGACATTTTCTGTTTTAATCTCTGCTACTTCTCATAAAACATTTGCAGAGATGAGTTTTATTTAAAAAAAAAAAAAAATTGTCTGCCTCGAATTATGAATTACATATTATTCACAGTGAATTTTTAAGACTTATTTATTCTTGACTTCCATTATTGCCACTATTGACTAATTCTTTTCATCTTAGGTTCTGAAATAATCTGAATACATTTTTTTTTTTTTAAGAGTTACTTAAGATTGATATTTGTAAAATTATACTGTGAAATCCTTATTTTAAGTATACATTACTTCTTTAAAAAAAAAAAAAATTGGATCTGAGCTTATGTAGGCTTCACAAAATATGTTTATTGATTCAATTAATATTATCGTTTGTGTTGATAATTGTCTCTGTTTCGTCAATATCTGTAAATAGATTTATGATTTTATATATATATATATATATATATATATATATATATATATATATATATATATATATATATATATATATATATATCTATGGTTGATTATAATAAAATTTTGGTCTGTTAACTTGTCTTTTTCTTTTTTATTGTTTAATTACAAGATAATTAAACAGTTTTGACTTTTATTATCATATTTAGACCAATAATAGCTATATAAATAAATAAGTCATGATTGTCTTCCTGTATCAGATCTGTGAGATCGACAGCAATCTCATAGAATTGGACACTATTCTTGACTAACTGTAATGTTTTTCTTTTCCTTGTCTGTGATACATTGAATGTGATGCTCAAGGCAACAAGAAAATTATCTTGAAAATTAACAGTTACTGTTATTTTATTAACAATAGTGAGTTTTTTGGGGAATTACTACTGAAATTTTATGTTACGGATATTCAAAATCATATGTGTAGGCATAAACATCTATTTAGATTAAATTAAAAACAATAAAAGAATTTTCAGAGCTCAGTGTTCGGTTCTTTCCTAGAGAGGAAAAATATTACAAATACTATCTGGCTGAACTATCATGAAATTGAGTAGTTATTTGCTTGAATAATATATCATTTAAGTTTTGTTATTGGCTTATCAAGTTCACCTGCGGCTTATCTTGACATTGTGTTTAAGTGGATAGATAATATTTCTTTTGAGTATTGGCCTCTCGGTTAGTTATAGTGCAATGGCAACTAATTATCCTTGCAAGGAGTAATCACGTTTCTTTGTATTTGAAGAAATCATTATGCTTATTTTAACTTTTACCCTTACTCTCAGTGGAGATGAGAGTGGGTAAGATAAAAAAAAAGGGATAATGCAATATGTATATAAAAAATTGGAATTCCAGTTTTATCTCAGTATATGAATGTGAAAATTTGAGAATCTTCCTTTTTAATTGTTTTATTAAAAACACATTACACCTTTACATCAACATTTCGGGATTTTCTACCATCTTTAAGACCACTAAAATGTAATGCTAAATAATTATAAATTATTTATTATAGTTTCAATTTATTATAATAAATTAATAACGTATTTGCATCTACAAATTAGAACAATATTCAATTATTTACCTTATTTATCCACATTTTTCAGATTAATCTAATAAAACTGACGAATTGGGAGTGGAAATTGTTAACTTATGAAAGTGAAAAATGTATATAAATAAGGTTAATAATTTAACATTGTTCTAATTTGTACATGAAAATATTTTTTAATAATTTATTATAATATATTAAAATTTACCATAATTTATAACTATTTAAAATTATATAAATATGTTCTACAATTGCTTTGATGCCTTGTAATATAATTTTAAGTTTGAGATCTACACGGTAATCTAGGTATAAGTAAAGAATGTTGTGTTATTAGTTTAGACCACCAATTTTTTTAAGATTATATAACCAAAGGAAATAATTCTGTTTGTTACTAAAAACACATATATGATTGTGATACAAGTGGTTGGAGAACGATCTAGCAGACATACTGAATGGAGGATTGATAGAGTGCGCTCTCCGGCTTCCCAAGGTGAGTGTTATTTAACATTACCACTCTAAACACCTTTTGAAGTATAAGAGACTTTGAAAATAACTTCTAAATATTATTTTCATTATTGTTGCTAAGGTGTTACAAGCGATGCTGGAAGTAGTCAAAAGATCCAAGCTCTACAGCAGTACGCTCACCTCTTGTCGACACAGCATCAATATAAACAGTATTCTCAAGAAACGCTAGAGAGAGCTGTTCTCGATCTTAAGTTGGGCAAGTTCTCATCCATTAGAGCATGTGCGAGGCACCACGGCATTCCCATGACCACTCTCCGATACCGAGCTAAAGTCATGGCATTTTTTCCTGGAAGCAATTGATTTATTACAAGTGATAACGATTTATGTGCTGTGAATAATCATTGTTCTTTTAATGCTTCTTTTCTGTGATATTAAGTTCGACTGATTGTAGCAACATTCTTGAAATTCAAGTTAAAAAGTGGATATACTTCAATTAGTAGAACTGCTGTCTTAATATATTTGCTATTGAATTAAGTTTATGCTGTATTGTGTAGTTCATGTTTATTTTATGATAATTTATGATTTCTAAAAATTCTAGTCATTTAGAGACCTCCCTCAGGGAGGATAAACGAACAATTCATTATAAGGTGAATCACCCGACATATGAGTGGAGCTTATTTATATATATATATATATATCACCTACAAAAGTGTGAAACTACATAATTCCAAAATAGTTTGATTTAGAGTTATTTTATTTTTGTGTAAATTTTATACACAATTAATTGTTACTTTTTTATGCTTGATAGTATATGGGTCATTCTCTGAAAAGATGGATTTTTCTTCCTTTTTGGAAAATCACTAACAGTTACAACTTCTTTTCAATTAAATCATCATTGTACGGGACAGTGAAAAAAATAATATTCGCAGCAGAGCAGAACTAAAGCCAGATTGAAATTGAGTTTTGAAAATTAAATGCAGAAGATGAAAGTTTTTTTTTTTTCTTAAATCTTCACAAGAACAAAATTGCTGATTTTTAGATCTTCATTTGCAGACACAAGTCCTGGAGTATTCATCTGATCAACAATTCTCTGTAGGTTATAAAAATACATTTTATTAAGTATCTCGTTAATAGAATCCTCTCCACCAATGACAGTTTCTAAATAAAATATGCAGTTGGATCTTCAACTTCGAGTTGTTGGCTGCTGCACCTTCTCTTCTTTATAGTACATTCGAAGTGTAAATGTTTTGCTAATGTCTCTTTAATCTGCCTAGGAAAAAAACTTGGAAGCCAGAATAATGAAAAACAGATAATTTGACTCATGATAAAAATAGGAAGAGCGAAATTTAGGTATTTGAGCTCAGAGACAATATTTATTCGTCTTAAGAAGGATAACAAAAAAACTATAAAATCCCTTTGTACCGGGACATTGATATATTGATCATTATGTACTGAGATATTGATAAAAGACACAAAAATATAAATTTTCAGAATGACCTATATCACTTGCTAGCTCATATTATTAAAAAAAAACACAATATGATGAGAATTTAATTTTTTAAACATTTTTTGCTCTCTTTGAACAATTGGGATATGACATTATATGGTTTCACCCTCTTGCTGACGATATTTTTTATGCTATACTATTTTTAAGTTATATAGCATATATATTATTTTTGAGTTTTAAAAAATTCAATAATAAAAGTATTATTCTTGACAGTTGACGTCCGCATGATGGTATAGAAGGATCACACTAATTAGGGATTAATAAATAATTATTAATTAGGGATTAATTTATCAATTCCTAATTATTCTTAAGATTCTATTGAACTGTAACCTTTATTAGTATTTTATTTAATTGTAAACTTTTTGTTAGAAGTTGTTTGGGGGGAGGGGGTGCGGTCACTGAAGAACACACTAATAAGTTGAACTTATTTTTTATTGCGTGCCGACCTTTTGTCCTAAGTTTTAGACCAACATCGGGGCTAGAAAAAAAACAAGATAACAGTATTAAAATATGGTAACAAACAGAAATGACTAGGTAATTAATAAAAATTAAAATAATGTGGAAAGAGAAAAAGAAAGATTATGAAATATCTTTAGTTTGGAACAAGACATAAGTCGAAAAATTATTTCTTTACTGGAGAGCCAATTACAGATTTGTAAATCAATCTAGTTTTAATTCCTCGGTGGTTATGCTTAATGTAGAAATCCTTCCCTAGTGAAGAAATAATTTTTCGACTTATCATAGTTTTGTTTCAAACTGACAATATATGATTGATATAATAAAATATATGAAAAATTATTGCTAGTATTGATTTGAGAATATGAAAATTATATTCAGATAATTATGATAATACAAGTAATGTAAATGATGAAAATGGTGTTAATAATAACTAATGGAAATTAAAATAATGCAAAAAGAAAGATGTGAAGTTATGAATTATATGTAATATATAATAAAATACATGGAAAAATGTAAGTAAAAAATATCAAAATAAAATAAAGGAGTGAAATATAAAGTTATGTAAGCTTAAAGATAGAGTAATACAATAATAAATTATTATCATATATGGGGAAGAAAAAAGAATAAGGATAGAAACTAGGAGGAATGAGGTAAGGAGAAAAATACTTAATAATGTGATAAAACATACCAGAGAGGCACTAAGCCCTGCTCTAACTAAATAAATATTATTAAGATAGAGTTTGGGGAGCTAGAAAGACAGGGTAAAGCTATTTCCACACTGTTTGACTCGATTCGACATCGCAGATGATGTCGTCTAGAAAGTCGAACAGTGTGGACATAACTTCACTCTAAAATATAACGAAAATTTTAGATGGTTTTAGCAATGTGATATATGGGAAACAAATTGATGAATGAAGATGTTGCATAGTAAATTACTATGAATTGAATTTTAGCTTTCCTGTCCAGTAAAGGAAATTTACAAAGCTTTACTCATTTGTTGTTCAAACGATTTTTTTATATTATGGTGATGAATAAATTTAAATTGGTTCCTCAGTATATCATGCCATGCTCATCAATTTTTGGAACACACTTCAAACGTAGCATGAGATGAAAGAACTATCGCTTATGCAACTTTTTCAATAAAAATCGTACAAGATTCTCCTCCGTACTTTTCCACGGTCAACCATGCTCTTACCACTAAAACTAGATTGATTTACAAAGCTGTAATTGATGGCTCTCTAGTAAAGAAATCATGAAATCATTTTTTCGACTTATAGTCTTATTCCAAACTGATGATATTTCATAATCTTTCTTTTTCTCGTTTCACATTATTTTAATTTTCATTAATTACAATATATATTAACATCTTTTTTCTTTACACTCTTTTTTTTTTTTTTTATCATATTAGTTATTTCTGTTTGCTACCATATTAATTATAATTTTTACCATTTTAATCAGGCTTATGAAGATAACTGAGTAGTTACGAGTACTGATAACAAATTGGACAATGACTTGCCACATCTAAACTTGAGGAGCTTACCACCGAAAGTACTCTATGAATACTAAGATTTCCAAATGGTTAGAAATATGCATAGAAGCAATAAAAGTACAATTGAAGTTATTGTTTAAAAACACATATTCAAGAATAGAACTTATTAGTGAAACTAGCAATTAAAAAATCAATACAAATCTTCGGACTAATATATTAAGTAATTTAATCAGGCTTATGAAGATGTCTGGGTAGTTAGTTATAAGTACTGATACAGAATTGGGCAATATGACTGGCCACCTCTACACTTGAGGAGCTTCTCACCAAAAGAACTTTTATTTACAATCAGTAAAAACTACGTTTTCCTCTATTCCAAGATTCATTTTTGCTTGAAAAAACAAACTTTCCATTCTCTTTTCCATGCAGAAATTTTTTTTTTTCACGGAAGTGGAGCTAGTTTTAAGTAGATCATTAGGATACCTGCCAGAGCACATCGAAATCTGTTTTGATTGGAAGTAGAGATGACCACTTTTAGTAGCAGGCTCTTACTCAACCATAATTGCTTTAGGCATTTTTAAGAGCTTTCCTGTGTAACCTATTGGGAAATTTCAATTTTGATATGATGCATTTTTACTTTCCTATTGCTATTAGGTAAAGAATGTGTTGCAATAGGGTGAACTTTTAGATGTGCAGTTTTTTACACATTTACATCTCCTGGAAAAACAAACACATTTTCGACTATTGGTTTGTCTGTGTGTCTGCTCAACAACTATCTCTCGAAGGGGTAGTCTGATTTTGTTGTTTTTACTTCCTTGCTACCGAAGGTAAGGAAGCTGTATATTAGGGTATCCAGCGATATAGCATAAAAAAATTCAAGCATAATTCGAGGATTTCAAGGCTGTGAACTGTAAAATTCAAGGCACATTTTATCAATTTATTGGATAAAATTTAAAACAAAATTGTAACCATAAAATGTTGTATTTAGTTGGCTTACGATAAAATATACAATTCGGACTTGAGAACATATTTAAAATAATTATGAAGGTTTTATTTCTGTTTAATAATGAAATCTGTAAACTTCTTACACTCAGGGCTTAACGTATCGCCAAAAATAAAAACAACTAGAAAATACAGTACAAAACAATTTCGTATGTAGGTATAAAAAAATTTCGAGCGTAAGTATAAAAAAATCACGTACTGGAATAAATTTCTCCACAATTTTATTTACAAACTTATTTTACATAATATAACAAAATAATAAAAATATATATGTAAAAAAAATTATGATTAAAGGAATAAAATGAATCCTGGCAACCTCCTCTTATCCTTTTCACTCCACTTTCGTCCTCAAGAGTTAGGGGCGATCCGGCGAACACATAAGGAAACAAGTATAAAGCGGTTGAAATTGAAATTTGGAGCTGTTTGGAACTAATATGTTACTTTATCGTTCCATAACATTCCAAATCAAGTTAGCTTATATAGGTAGCTTATGTTATGTTATATAATGAGTACGTGTTTGAGAGAGAGAGGGACTAAACAAATTTAGTGGAAGGATGAATTTTCTAGCTTTAATGGAATTAGAGATTTCAAGGACTACATCAACCTTCTGCTCAATATTTTATATGCTTATTGCTTAGCACTGATGGAAAAATGGAATTATTAGCCTAAAAATTAAAACTTCCCGATAACTGGCTATTTTTCAAGCATGCATTACGATTTTTCCCAATGCGAAAAATTCAAGAAGGATTCCTGATATTCAAGGATGCTGGACACCCTGTGTATTCATGCCGCAAATGGAAAAAAAATGTCCTCAGAATGAAAAGTTTCCACTCGCGTTTTATGTTTTAGAAATCAAGGAAAAATTTGGGTATGTGTCTGTCTTTAATCAAACCCATGTGACAGTCATAACATTACTACCGTTAATCCGATTTTGTCGATGAAAGGAGTTGTTTGGGTTAGTACCTAGATGGTACTGGAGTCTCTAAACGAAAAGGATCTTTTTTACTTTGCTACCGCAAATCGCTTTCTAATTAAAAACATATGATTTCGTTAAGTCAATAATACAACTTCATTATGTGCTCTCTGCAGTGAAGCACATATTCACTCTGGAAAGTAGCAGATAATTGCAATAGATTAATTTTTTTTTTAGTATCTAAACACGCCAGAACGTACAGTATAAATAACCCAATCGGTAACAGTTTAAAACAATTTAAACCAAAATCATATGTTTTTATTGAAAAGTGATTGGAGGTAGCGAAGTAGAGAAGATCCAAGGAAAAAGTAGTTTTTACTATCACTTTGTAAATAAAAGTGGAAATGGAGATGTCTACTTTGGTGAGAAGCTCCTCAAGTGTAGAGGTGGCCAGTCATATTGCCCAATTCTGTATCAGTACTCATAACTAACTACTCAGTCATCTTCATAAGCCTGATTAAATTACTTAATATATTAGTCTGAAGATTTGTATTGATTTTTTAATTGCTAGTTTCACTAATAAGTTATATTGTTGAATATGAGTTTTTAAACAATAACTTAAGTTGTACTTTTATTGCTTCTATGTAATTTCCAACCATTTGGAAATCTTAGTAGTCATAAGAATCAACTGTAAATTATAATTTATAAATTAAATTTTCATATCAAATGACAAGAATATTGTTAATACAATATTAGTTTTCTATATACTATTAGTAAAGTAAGAATTAGTATTCTTAGTGAATGGTTTAACTGTGATTTATATTTGCTATTATTCCTATTTCTATAATCATGTAAATAACTTTAGTTTCTATAATCATAAAGTTTTTAATAAATAAACTTTATTGAGTGGGCATTAATCCATGTTAGTTTTAGTGTACAGACGATAAAACTACCGATCTATTCTGTTGACTGATCAATAGGCATGTATTGTTTAGAGGGATATTAAGCTTTAATTTAATTTTGTAAAGAATCCCCTTCAAATAAAATGTTTAAACAAATTTTGATTATACTTTCTTTGAAACATCCTTATTAAACTTCCTATATTGAAGTTAGTTTTATTTTAAACCAACAAATGATCAATATATTTTTTCTAATTATTATGTCTGTAGTTTTGTTATTAATATATAGATATTAATAGCATTTAGTAAGAAATAATCGATTGTGTGCAATATATATTGAGCTTCTATCTGGTTGTATCAGATGAAATGCCAGTTTTAAAGATGGCATTTATGAAATTTAAGTTAACATACTGATTAATTACTGAATTTACTAGCTGACCTGGTGATGCTTAGGTATTTCTAGATTTGAATATATGCAATTATATATATATAGAGAGAGAGAGATTTTAAATGAACACAATTAGGAGTTTGTTGCCAATTATTGTTTGTAGTTAAAATTAGTACTTACATAAACATTATTACTTTTATGTTTTGGATCACATAGATTGTAATTAATTTTTTATTCAAATTATTGTATATCTAAGAGCATTGGAATAAGTTGATTGCAATGCTTTCGGTGATTCCATTTAGTTTATATTCAAATAATTCCTTTGGTTTTCCTACACAGGAACATGAAATGTATAATTCTCCATATAAAAAACATATTTTCAATGATTAACCTTTATAAATGATTTATTTATGAAGGTCAATAAATTTATTAAGGCAAAGATATTTGCATTTATTGTGAGAGAAAAAATAAATTTACAGGACTTCTGAATAAGTTATATATCGAGTTTAGTCTCCTGTTGTTATCAAATGATTTGATTGTTAGGATTTCTAGTTCTAAACCCTACATTCAATTGGCCATAGGAGAAACATTCTTTACGAAGATTTACCCCAAAGCATTTGTATGTTGGGTCTTGTGATTAGTGCAACAAATTTTTATTTATATTTTTTACATTAATACATATTTATAAACGACTATAAAGTTTCATGTTTTTAAACTATTTTTTTTCTTATCCTTCGATTTTATTCACAAAATAACATTTTCACCCAATAATTTCACACTTATTAAAAAGTTTTTGTCGTCAATTTACTTTCATGAGTATGAAGTTATCATGGCATGGCTACTGCACGCATGCAATTTGGACATTTTTTGTCTTAATAATTTATAATTCACTTTTTTAATAACATTCTAATGAAAAATTGGTAGATTTTATTAATGCTAAACCTTCTTTAGACCATACAGCTGATGTTAAAATTTGGTAAAGACGAATGATTATAATAGTAAGATTTATAAATTAGTAATTAGAGCAGAAATTGTATACAATCAGCCTAGATTCTCACATTTAATAAACGATTATCTGTATTGTAATTGACCATTGCCCAAACTCCCGAGCTTAAAAATTGAAGTTCTTCATTATCCACCCGAGAGAGTGGTGTGTCTTCTTTTTGAGACCATTGACTATTTTCCAAAGCCAACAAATTAAAACTGGCTATGCAATACAAAATGCCTTCCTAAATTTATTTACTTTGATACACTAAGCTTTTATTAAGATTATTTAATAATGTTAAACAATGTATATTTCATGTGATGCAACCATAGATATGATGCTCTGGTGAATAAGTGGTCAAGTCGAAAATTATAAACTTTCAAGACAACAGTTTCAAATTTTAATTAACGTGAAACTTCATAGAAATCTTGTAATTTCAATATCTTCCCAATATTGCTTACAGAGTGTACAAATGTAAGGCTTAGCATATTACTCTACTTCATAGATATCAGTTATTCATTGAGATAACTTCAATTAATAATAATCAATTAAGGATCAATTAATTATAAGTTTATTTTTGTGAACAACCTGCTTTTTTATTACTTAAATTTTTCTTTTATTATTTAATCATTGTTTTATTGGTCAACATTTTGATGTGTTATGAGTTTCCTCTGTTCCAGAAGGAAATCATTGGAATTTGAACAACGGCTACCCCAATGTTATATTGACTGAAAGCTCCAACTATAGCACCACTCCTTCACCTAGCAACAACGAAAACCCCGGTAAGATTCAAAGGATAAGGAGATCTGACGCCGAACTGCTCAGTGCTGCCGATTCCATCTGCAAAGGAATGACTTTCCAGAAAGCTTCTCAGACCTTTAACATCCCTATGTCAACCATTAGATTTTATATGGCCCGAAAAGGGATGCTGCCATCTCGCAGACGCGGCCGTAGAATATCTCAGGGTTTGGAACAAGGGGGAGGACCAGGGAGTGGCATGGGCCAGCCACAGCCGCAACCTCAGGGACCGCAGCCTGGTGCTGGTATGGCACCATCTCATCCGCCTCCACCTCACCAGGCCTTGGGCTACTCGCAGCAACCTCCACCAACCATGTCTCTCCAGAACCCGTATTTTAAACAGGAACCTTCAGGGTACTAACTCTTCGCCCCACCACCACCTATTGACTATTCTAGTTATAGTAATCTATTTTCTACTAAAGAGTACGATGAAAGCCAACCATTTCAGCTCTCGTTTTCCTAGTCCTAAGCTAATCCCAAATGTCTGGGAGCTATTATGAACAGTGTGTACAGTGTTACTGCTAAACATTAAGTGTAATATCAGTTAACCTGGTATTATTCGACAATCAAAATAAAATTCGTTCCAGAAATCGATTAATACTGATTATCGGATGGGCCAAACTTACATTGATTGGTCTTCAAATTTTCTGACAAGAGTGTTCGGGAGGATGTGTATGAGATTTAAAAAAGAAATAAGGACAAATTTGATATTGATCTTTATGGGAATCGATAGAGTATTAGCTGTATTTATGATGATTTAAAACTCTGTATTAACTCTTATATTATTAATTTTTTAAAAGGAGTTTTCAATTTGTCTAGTGGTTCCTAGTTTGTGTACAGATAACGTTTGATGGATGAGGTAATATTTTATAAATAATATAAGTAGATATCGAAATGTAGTTACTAAAGTTTATAGCGTTTTATACATGCCATTATGACGGTCAGTTGTCGATCGTAATCAGAGATTGATAGTGAGTTTGTAAAAAAAAAAAAAAAAAAAAAAGAATGAAAAAAACATTTCTATGTAACAAATTTTATTTATTTATTTTCTGAATGATTTTTTTTTTCTAATTATTATTATTTCTTTTTATTCTGTACGAGTATCATCACATGATTAGCTGATTTGTTGTAGAATTTTGTATATTTTTTAAGGAAATTGATCTCTTATTAGTTTTTAGCTCTGGTGTAAGTGTAAATCTGTGCATATATTTATATAATTTGTTTAATGTATTTTGTCTTTGTGGTTGTATGTGATGTCGACGATATTTGTGTTTTTAAAAATAATCTAATTTAATCTTTGACCAATTTATTTTATGTTATTTATTTTGTTCTTTAATTGTTTAAATCATTTGATATTGTTTTAAATATCTTTATATTCTCCTTCAAGCCATTCCACAGAATGTTAATGTCCTCCACCCTCTCCTCAAGAAAAAAAAAAAGTAAGAGTTACTACTCAATAGATGTTATGTATTGAATTTTAATAATTAAAAAAAAAAATTACGTGACAGTTTTTCTTTCAGAACAATTGTCTTAATTTTAGAAGGAAAAATTTCTATATGTCAATAGCAGTTACGTCTTTACCAATGTGTCTTCTACTTTATATTGTCACATAGTTCCTCAAGTTTTTGCCTGAAAGAGTAATGTTTAAGGATTTTAAATTGCTCAAAGGTGAAATTATGTTGTTTTTAAAAAGGAAGTTCTCAAAGGTTTCGGGCCTTTAAAGAATCAAATGATTGATTGATCTTAATTTGAAAAAGGGAACATAAAATGTTTTAAGTATTTATTTTTATTTAAATGTTTTAATTGTAATTTTTAGTATTATAAACTTTAATTTTATGGTATTTATTACGGTTTCTAACATTTTAAACAATAATAAATCAATGTGTAATAAAGTCAATTTTGTAAAAATTGTAATTTTCCAGTTCCCTTTTTTAAACTGAACTTGTATTTTATGTTTTTCTCTTCCAGCAAAGCTTTGAATAAGAAAGACTTATTTTGGAATATTTATAATTTAAAATTTTATTTAATGTTTTGTAAAGCTTAATTAATGTATTGAATGTTTTTTTTTGTTTTTTTAATGTTTTTTAGTATAAAATTATTGTGTATATATAGTTTTTACCATAAATTTTAGGTCATCCAAAGCCTTTTATTGTAGTGGTCTATAATTATTGCATTAAAATGTGAGGCCACCTTGTTTCGCAGAAAATACTCGCATCTTAAGACACATTTTCAGTCTTGGCTCCAATTATTAAACAAAAAAAAACTTTATTTTTATATATATTATATATGTATGTAAAAGTTGAAGAGATTTTACCATTGTTTTCCCTAAATACTAAGAATTACCATAACAGGGAATAATCATCATTTATACAAAAAATAATAATAAAAAAAAAATGAAATATGAAACTAATTTTCATATGGTTGATTGTGTAAGATATCTATTACCTATAATTTAACATTTTAGCAAGTTTTGTAAATAATTCATTTGTAGTCTATTGTAGTTGTAATATTAATTTTTATGAACTATTAATGCCTTCGGATTATTGAAACTGAGGATATTTTAAGAAACGATATAAAAGTTATTATTATGACGCATGTCATACTGTTTGAATGCTTATATTTATATTATATATATTTTTTATCACTTTTTTTGTCGATTCAAAAAAAATGTAAATTTTACCATTTATAACTGTTGACAGTCACTTTAAAAAACACCAATTAAATTTTATAATAAAGTGAATTACAAATTGTTCAAGAATTGTGTATTCAGAAATAGTTTTTTAAAGGCGTTTTTTTGCAAGAAAATTTTCTGAATATCACAACTCATCAATAGGTATGTGATATTTTATGAATCTCTGGCGACTAGAGGTTAACTTTTTTGAAACACCATTTAGGTAAAAACCTCAGGTTTTATTTACAATACCTCAATTTTATTTATTTCTGTTTTGTTTTTTAATTTAATTTGGCCTTGTTATTATCGTGTGTGTTTATGTTATCAATATAAGGTTTTTTTTTTAATTGTTAAATACAAGTGTGTTGAAGATTACCCCATCAATTCTGGTCACTCCTTTTATTATAATTTTTGAAGATAATAAGTATTTTACGTACTTACTCAATGTTCAATACCAATTGGATAACATAATACCGTTCAAATGGTAAAATGCAAAGTTCCTGGTTAAGTGTAATTAGTATTTAGTATTTATATGCTGTGTGTAAAACTTAGTAGTTTGTAGATGCTAGTATTCTAAATATATATTGAGAAACAAATAACCTAAAAATATATAAAAATATATGTATATGCAAAAATACATGAACACACTCAAAAGAATAGAAATGTGTTGAAAATTATATTTCTAGTGCTGAATGTTTTCTTGCTACTCTAATGCTATATAAATAGAGTTATTGTAGATTAAGTATTATTGCAATAAATTTTAAGCTTTTTTAACATGTGTCTTAACTACTGACGCAAACAATGTCTATAATAGTTTCTTTTTTCCTTTTTTTTTTGTATTATTATTATTAACATAAAGAAATATATATATATTTAAATTGTATTTTTTCCAGTTTTTCATCCTGTTATCTTATTAATTAAGGGGTTTATTTGGTAAGGTATATTTAAATTATCTGTTTAATAATACCATTATGTATTTTCCCCTGTCCGTGTTTTATATTTTCCTTGTGAATGATTCTTAACGCTCTGCCGGGCGCTGAGGTTCTTGTAATATCAGTGGGCGCTAGCTGTATTTTGAACAGCATACAATTTAAGTTTCAAATTATTCATACAATTTATTACTAATTCCAACAAAATATATTGATACATGTGGGACTGCCGTGCAACAGACTGCACAATGCTCGGTGGAGGTGATAGAGGTAAGATGTACATATTTCATTCCTAGATATCAAACAAACAAAGACAAATACCTCCTGATTTATATATTTAATATTTCAACAATATATATCATATATAGATATATCAACAATATATATCATCCACAACTGATGGAGAAAGTCTATTTTTTATACAATCCACAATTATAAATAAATATATAGAAATTTATATTTTTCAAGAGGTATATGGGTAATTAAATAAATAATAAATTAAAAAGCTGAGAGAAATAACTCCAATTTCTACTTACATTTTTTTGAAAAGTTTGTTACACCATTAGTCGTTAAGGACGGCAGGTCACAAGTTTTCTCTTCTATTTATAGTTATACACAGAAGGACTCCAGTAAGGACATTTACCCCTATTTCCAATTTTAAGAGATGAGTTACAGATAGAACAATTTGACTCTAAAAAGTTAATGAAATTTTCCCTTTACTGATAATGAATATGTGTGACTGCTATCCAACAGACCGCTGCTATCCACAGTGCCTGGTGGAGGGTTAAAGTGTCTTGGAATAGAGGTAAAAATGTGGATATTTCATTCCTGGATATCAAGCAAAAAAAGAAAAATATCTTCTGATTTTGTCAATTGGATTCAGTTAAGGGAATTGAACAGATAGGAATTCAAACCCTTCCTTTTGTTTCCAAAGGGATCAAATCAAGAGATTGGTCCACTATTCTTTATCGCATTTTTAGACAAAAAACAAAAAAAATTAAAACAAGGTCATCTAAAGTAACTAACAAACTAATTGATACTGGCTCAAGTAATGATTTTTGCTGACAACAAAAGTTCTAGTGATAGTCAAGAAAAATTACAGAATGCATTAACCGATTAGAGAGAAGAGCAATACAGCAAGAGCTCGGACATTGTTGATGCAAAAAGCATAGCCATGCAGATAGAATTAAATGAAGTGCTTGGGGCAAGAATCTTACAAGCCACAATTTGGTAGTTAATGAATATTTTGTGAACGACGCTACTACTTTTTGTTATATAGCTCTCTATTATGTTAGTTTGGGTATGTTCCATGAGGTAATAACACTATCTAATGGAATGTACCCAAACTAACAATAAAGTGCTATACAGAGAAAAAGAAGTAGTGTTTTGTTCCAAATACTCATTAACTTCCAAATTGTGGATTTTCATATTCTTACCCCAAGTCTGTCGAACGAAGAAACCATTCAAATAATGGAAAATTCTGAAGTGTTGAAGTGTATGTATTCTTATAAATACTTAAGTATCTAAACCAATAGGAACGCTGTGCTGGATACATATTGTAAATCTAGTTACAAATCACTGAATGCTATAGTTAAATGATAAAATTATTTTTGCAATAGATTATCTCAAAATCAGGGCTCCAAACAGTTATTGAACTTTTTAAAAAACTTTCAGTTTAACTGTTTTACAAGGACTTTTACAATTAAAGTATTAACATAAAAGTTCTACACAAAAGAACTTTTCGATAAAAAGTTCCTTAAGAACTTATATCATTATAAATATTTGATAAAAGTTCTGTTAATATAATTTCTTGCCATAACTTTTTTTTTTATAAAAGTTCTGTTAATAGAAGTTCCTACTAGAACATTTTAAATATAAATTGTCACCAACGTTTGGGGCAAAGCTTGAGAAGGATTTTCGGGAGATGGGGAAAAGCTTAAATAAATAAATTAAATTCGAAATAAAAGAAAAAATAGAAAAGCAATTACCTTTTTATTTATTTTATTTAATTTTTAATTTGAATAAAAAAATTGCTTTAATTTTTATTAAATCATCTACAGAATGTTTATTTAAACAAATAACAATTTAAGAAAACCTTTCAAGACAATTTCATAATTATTTTCCAGATTTATTTGGGAAGAAGTGCAAAGTTATTTTGGAGTTCTGCTCAAAATTATCTGTTAGAGGAATCATTCTTCCAAAAATAAAACTTGGGTGCTCTTACGTCTCAAAAGTTTTCTGTCCATCTCAGTTTGTCTTTCATGCAACCTGGCATTCTTAGGCTCAACATATATCTTGTTAGGCAGCGTGGCTTCCTTTACCAAGCTGCAGCCTGCCCTGTCTTTCTTGTTCTTATTCTTCTTATTTTGCCAGTCCACTGTAAACACTAGACACCAAGAGTATCAGTCAATAACCTTCGTTTTTGCAGTATTTGTTTTTTTATATTTTTTGATGTGAAAGGAGTATCATTGTCTAAATGCTCAATTGAGCTTAAAAAACAACACTTAAAAACAGCTGGGATGATTTTGATAAAACCTGATGCTTAAGTTTGTTATAGGCCTGCCAGTATTCCATTTGCGATCATGAGCACGTGATATCTCTGGGTTTATAAAAGACAAATACTTTTATTTTATTTTTGTAAAAAGAAATAGAAAATATTTATCTAAGGTTAAGTAAATAGACAGAAACGGAACGCCTTCTTTCTGGCAGACAAAACCCGCACAGCTTGACCAGTAAGCCCCCTGAGCTGGGCCAGAAGGTGGAGAGAGGGTTGGGCAAGTGTTGAAGGGGGTGCTGTCTGTCTCCTGTGCACATTTGTTTTGTAATGCCGCATCGCTGAGGAGCAAAGACTTTTTACAACAGCTAAATTAACGTACAGAGTTTAATTTCATTTCCAATTCGAGTATTAGTTATTTTAACTATATCAATAAACTTGTCAAAACTATTATATTAGCCCTTCCAAAGCCTTCTTGTTGTTTGGAAACTGCCTGCTTTACACTAACAGCGGTGTATCATTAATCAGTGTGTAACAGTGGTGTAGTATTAGAGTTGGTTACTATAAAGATAATTAGGGATTGATCCTTCTATACTATCATGCGGATGTCAATTGATTATGAAGCGAGCCAAGCTATAGCGCATGTTAATCCACCCAAAGCCTCAAAACTGAGCAATTCAAAATTGAATTCTATCTCCCAACAGGTCATTACAGAACTGAAGAATGCAGAACAAAAAGATGCCATCTACTTATTTTCCAAATTGACAAATTTATAGAAGTGGCAAATAATTTATCAATCCCTAATTAGATTGATCCTTTTATACCATCATGCGGATGTCAACTGACTATAAAGGTAATTTGTTTGAATCCGTTTCCACTATCCAGAAACCACCACTGATGCTTACTATTAACGCTTCCTTGAATCTAGTCATTTCTGAATTATGGATTATTTTTTTTTTCACAGAACTTTTCAAAGAGAATTCTTAGTTGTTAGAATTTCCCATTATCCAAGTGCGATGGATTTATGTCATGCCAATACGACCTGTTGATTTTTGTTCCACAAATATATTAAATTTTTATTATAATTATAATTAGTTAATTATACCATTTCCTATTTCAAGTAATTTTGTAGTAAGTATAATCCACTTTTTCAATTTTATCAAACCATATTTCAGTAGAGGAAAATCTTCCCCCCTCATATACTAAGAGCATAAAGAATAGTTTCCCTTGAGAAACCTCTAAATCTTCCTCCACTAGAAGAAAAAAAGAGTATTTTTAGCTGTTGAATTGCCTATCAACAAAGGAATAACTACCAGAAGAAGCCATTAGTTATATATAAAGGGTCCTCCTGAGTGGCGGATCCAGGAATTTTCTGAGAATATGGCGCACTTATGTACCAGGTTCTCCTCTCCAATCCTCTACCCTTCGGGAAACTAAAAACATTAAATGCTTTGTTCACGTTTTAATGTCCACATTAATCTATTAAAATAAAATTATTATATCAATAAAAGCCGCTGTTGTATATGTAATTGATTGTGGAGTATTTTTATTTATCCTCATCCCGTAGATCCTAGACAACTAACAAATGCAAGAGGCTAATCAGTTGATCTAAGTACTTTTTTATGTATATAGGAAATCTAATATCATTGCATTTTCAGTTTTATCACCTTATACATATATCAAATATCATCCTCTTATACTATCATATACTTATACCTAAAAATATCTCTCTAGATGTCATTTAATAAATTTCATGTCTAGGGAGAATCCATTGTTTGGTTATTGCCTGTACATGTAAAGATAAAAAATATTAATTTTTTAAAAATTTGAGCTTGTTCAGAAAAAAAAAATTAATAAGTTGTTTACAAAAATTACTTGATGCAATGGTTGGATGAAATTATATATTCCAATTATAAATGTTCTTACTTTTCTGTTGTAATTAAAACATATACTTTTTTTTTTTCCACTTGGCTTTTCTCTCTCTCTCTATAATGTGCCAATTTTTTTTTTTTTTTCGGAACGTGATATTACTTAAACTATTCATGGAACTGAAGGTTATTGTGATCGAAAAAAGGGCCTACTTTGATAAATTTTAACATACCAAAATACACAGTTTTTTTAAACCAAACAAACCAATGCTTGAATTAATTAGAAATGATATATATAAATGAACTCCCTTCATTGGGAGTGAGGAGGAGGGAAGTGTTCATTCAAGCATTCACTGTTTTATTATTATTTGGAAACTGTATTGTTATTTATTTATTTTATTGCGTTTTTTTTTTATCCTAGCAAGAAGCGAATATGAGGGCATCTACAGAAGACTTAACAGTTTCTCTTCTTAAAAGGTGCATAGTATAACCAATACATCGATAACAGGCGAGAATTCGCTTCAGTTGCTTAAAACTTAGTTGAGGCGCGAACGTAGGCAAGAGTTGCGGTTCCATAGTATTACCAATGTTTATCCAAGTAAGTAGGAATTCCATGATCAAATTTTTAATTAACGAACTTGGGCATATTCAGAACATTTAAGTGATTCCAATTGTAATCGGTTCATTAAAATATTTTTTTTTGTTCCAATTTCATTTTCAATTTATTTGTGAAACTTATAAAATCTATAAAAAAATTACCACCTACTATCGGATGATTAAGTTCTTTACATAACTGTTTTAATTCTTGTTTTCGATATTAGGAATTTAACGAAAATTCCTGTCCTTCTCGAGTCTTAAAATGTTTTGAAATGAAATGTTTGCATGTTTTAACTAGATATATGCAATTAAACAGTGAAGGAATATAAATTAAAGATGGTCATAAGTCTGACGAAAAAAATATGATATGTGAAGGTTCAGAAACGCTAGTCCGAACTCTCATTATAAGTAATTTAGAATAATATAATTTAATTTATATATTATGTTTATCTAATTTATTATATATATATATATATTTATATATATATTTATATATATTTGGTTTTTTTTTTTTTTTTTTGTATCATGATCTATTCTCCAGTCTTATCGCCATCTTTAATTTATATTTCTTCACTGTTTTTAATTCATTTATGTAAAAACCTTAATTACTCGATGGCAAGTGGTAAATTATATAGATTTTGTAAGTGTCTCAAGAATTATAATGATATTTCTTTTTAATCTGATTTATTAAAATGTAATTTAATATTTAAATACTTAATAAAAAAGAACAACGAATACATATAGGAATGTTTAATTTAATTTAGGAATGTTTATTTTGTTTATTTTTTTTTCAAAATTTTTGTGATTTTAATATTCCTGCTTTGTTAAAAATAAAAATTCTCATTCAATTCAGTACAGTACTTTTTAGGGGAAAGAACGTTTTGAGACTTTTTCTTTGACTAACCTTGAATAAAGTTTATAAATAATAAGTTTACTGTAATTATAAACCATAGATCGCATCATATTTCATATCGATTTAAAGGAATTCCACGCTGAATCTGAGCCTGAAAAAATATTTGTAGAGATATCGGGGAAAGATTTTATCAAATGATTTACTAACTAAAAAAAAGCTTTTTATAATTTATGGTTTTTATATCTCGGTGAGGAGTCAAGCAAAAACTGCCTAACAAGTATCACTCAGTTTATATGTAATCACTAAGTTTATATGTTTATATGTAATCACTCAGTTTAAATGCTTATATATGTGTATATAAATGGATATATATACAAAAAAAAAAGAAAGTTTTAACCGAAAAATATTGGTGTTGTTCACGCCATAAAATTATAATATAAATGTATATAGTATTAATGAGTAGTGTTAATGTTTAATTTTATCACATCCAGTTTTATTTATATTATTTTTCTTTAGAACGCCTATGTGTTTTTAAAAGAAATTTTGTTAATTGTATTCGCTTTTATAATGTTTGGTTTTGTGTGATTTGCTGTCTTTGAGTGATTGACTAACTACCGATGTAGTCTAGTAACAGACCGGATTTTATTTAATTAGCGGACTTCAAAACATTGCAGTAAATTCGTTTTTATTAACTTTTATTGTATTGCGTTAATGTTTTATTTTATTAGATTTAGTTGTATTTATTTAATTTTTATTGAGAACGTATATTTACCCAATCATATTATCATTATATGGCTTGACGCAGGTATATATGTTTATTTTTTTTAAACGGAAAATACTTGATTCCTCAACGCTTATGATTTGCTTTAGTTATTTGAAAAAGAGTAGGTAAAACGGCAAATAATAGAGGTAAGTTGAATGTCATGTTAGAGTTTTATAAAAACATGTGCAATATTATAATTTGTAGAGAGAGCACTGTAATAGCTAGACCTATAGATCTATAGACCCATTATAGATTTGTTCTAGCTCTTACCTTATGTCGGCAATGATCTTGTACGAAGATTATTCGTTTTAAGAACTGAATCCTATACAATTTATGTCTGTCTGCATTATGGATCTTGAAATTCCGCATATGGATTTGTCTTAAAATTTTAGAAAATGAGGTTTTGGGTCTTAGAAATCGATTAACGCAATCCTCTATCCCATGAAAACCATCATTTAGTCAAAAACCAAGCAGGGCGAGGGAAAAAACAGAATGAAAAGTGTGAAATGGGTGTCCTTGAAGATAGACTTTCGCTGCTTCTGGCCCGCGATTGCGGCTGGCAGAGACTGCTGGCAGTTGACTACTACTTTGACTGAATAGTAAGGGGCATATTTCGTTGGCACTGCCTGGTTGTCTAGCTATACTGCTGCTGCAGGAGTCTGTCTGTGGGCAGTACAACTGTCCTTGGTTATGTTATCATGCCGAAGCAGAATTTTTATGACGCTAACATTCCGACGGTTACAATGCTACCTTTATTTATTTTTTCGTCATACGAGACCAGATTAGATGAAATATCGTTAAAAATTTAAGCAAAACCGTAGCCAATCAATTTTGTAGGATATAAGTAACAACAGTATTCATTACATTTTAGATCTTAAAGTAATTAAGAAATTTCACATTAAAAAGATATTCAAATATAAGATATCCAATTAACGTTAAATAATGAAAGAAATTTTCTTCTTAAATAAATACTCAAATTAAAATATTGAAAAATCTTAATGTCCTTTTTAATTAAGGTACTGATTTACTGATCACATAATGATAAAACGTTAACTGTCGTGGTTTCATAACAAATAAGTTACGTTATTTATTAATGAAATAATCGTACGAATAACAGCAATTACTACCGATAGTAATAAATTTAAGATCAGAGATTCTTCTATTTTCTATTCACAATACTACAAGAAGACAACACTCTGTAGAAGATGGGCATTAATATGTCGTTTATTTTTACAAAATTTCATACAGATATAGCCTAGCTTTGTTATTGAACCAGGCAAAGTGGCGTGTGTTGATTAAATAAGATCACTCTATATTACACGCGTGTATTTCTGCTTTCGCGATACGAATGAAAACTATTAAATTTATGCTTAACATTTTTATTTACCAATATTTTAAATTAGGATGTTTAGAGCGAGGGAATTTGGCCGCTACGGTGAGCAGTTTCAACGAAATATACAAAGGGTGTAACAGCGTTAACGAACGGTTGGTTAACCTTAAGCCGAACTAATGAACCGCGGTAATTTATTCTAGTCATATCTCAATCAAAGACGTTTTGTTTAATTATTCGCAATTAATTATTTTATTTTAAACGTTATTGTCCCTTTGTTTTAGCTGAAATATTAATTTAGATATTTTAGTAAAAATGAAGGGGCAACAAAATGAACTTTGGACCAATATGAAAGGAGAGGAAGTATTTTGTTTTGAACTTCCTTAATGATTATAAATATCACTAATTGACCCGGCATTGCTTTGCTATTGCTATATTTGAATATATATATATATATATATATATATATATATATATATATATATATATATATATATATATATATATATTAAATGAAAACGATTGAAACTTTGATATAAATTATTGTATTTAGTTAAAATTATATATTCACATAAACATTATTATTTTTATGTTTTGGATCACATAATTATAATTATAGTTTTATTAAATTTTAAGTTCATTGCAATGCTCTTGGATATATGTTTTTTTTTGCGATTCTGTTTTGCATATTTACAAAGAAATCACTTGATTTTCTACACAGCAGCATGCAACGTTTGGTATATACAGTGGTCAAAATAAGTATTTGTACACTTATTCGGATAAAATACGTTTTTTATTTATTGAACGTAAATTAACTGGTGGATATGATAAAAGACAACATTCCGCATTAATTTTTACTGTTGAACGAAATTAGAAACCAAGACATTAGAACTTACACCAACTTACACCAACACGAAATTAGAAACGACCTAATTAATCAAAAATAAAATGAACAATTCATTTTCGCAGGTAGAACTTAAATCATTTCGATTCACGACCCTTTTTGGAAGAATTATCGTTCAATTCTGATCATTTGGCCCATTTTTGATTTGTAGTTGAATAAGAGATTATGTATTATGTGAAAAGCAAGATATGAGAACAAACTAACAAATTATTTTCAGGACAACTGCTTGTTTCATCAACAAAAATTGAAAATTTATCATACAAAAAAGTATTCATGCAGTAACAGTTGTGAAAATAACAGAAGCCAGAATTTAAGCCTCAAAACAGGTTTCTGCGACAATTATGTGCCCTGCAATAAAATGCTCAAAATGCCCACATTTCGCTGTTTTTAATTTTTTTGCAAAATGTTTTTGACCGAGTTCAATTGTTTAAAACTCATTTTTTTTTCTTATTTTTAAACGCTATTACATACTATTTTTTATTTTTCTTAAAAAAAAATTACATCTTAAACGTGAAAAAAAAAAACACTTTTCGTCACGTTTATGATTTTTTTTTTATCTAGTTGCTACATACCGACTTTATCTAAATCATATAAAATTTATTTCCACTATTTTTCTTCTGATTATCACTTTGAGAAAGTTCATTGGAAATTTATTTTAAAAATAAACTATCGAGTCTGGACTATAAAATGGTGAAACCGGAATGTCTATACGCCAGTGAATGTTTTGTTTTGAACAGTAGTTTAGATTACTAGAAAGAAAAATCTCAGATCGTTGAAAACAACGGAACAATGGAAATTAAGAAGCAATAAGGAAATATACCAACAAATAGAAAATATAACCAAAGTAATAATAAGAAGGAATTGCTATTTTCTGAACATATTAATAGGATGGATGATAACGGATTAGCAATACAGAAACTCAGGTATCTTTGGAAAAAAGATACAACAAGCTGGATTCAAGAGGACAAGAAGAATTTGGAAAAAAATAAAATAAGAAAAGAGGAAATTCTGGAAGTAGAGGTTTTTAAAAATAAGGTTTTGAGAATGGAAGGACTCCAAAGAGGAACAAAAAGGAAACTCGGTCAAAAGTGGTCGGAGGAAAGGAATGTGAATTATGGGGAAATTATGAGGGAATACTGGAAAGAATAAGAGAAAGCAACAATAAAGGAAAAATTGATATTGCTGCGTGATCTCTTGTCGGCCTCATCGAAAAAAAAAAAAAAATCTGGCTTGCTGTACGTATCACAACTTTCACTCACCACACTATAATAATTATAATTATCCATATTTTAAAATAATTCACATAAACATCACAGCAAATAATTAAGCAGCATGCACTTCTTGGAATCTTTTCTGAAAAAAGTACAGACAAATTATTTTTTAAACTATTGCAGTTCGACAATTCTGTGCATTATATATTTTTGGTTTGTCAAGTTGAAAATAAAAAAAAAATCTATTTAGTGTCTTTGAAAATTCCATTTAGTTTTCATTAAATAATACAAAAGTAGAAATTATTATAATCAAAAATCACTAAAGTTTATGCTTTTTCCGTCACTCTACATTACCTTATACGATATTGTATGTTAGATGTTAATTTTACTAAAAATTTTAACATTTCAACGGTATGTTATACATCTAATTGCTACTCTTATTTCCGGAAATTTGTTTCCTCCTTGGGAAAAACAATTTCTGCTTTAGCTAATGAAATTCTTTCATATTAAATGAAATTATGAAATTCTTTCATAGTTTATATTTATTTAGTTTTTATTACAACTAAAACAGTGAGAAGCGGTTAATTATTTGAAATAATCAAAATTAAAGGTACTATAGAGGAAAACAATTTGGAAATACGCCATTTAATCCCTGCCAGACTATTTCAATGAAGATAAGACCTAGCCTATATTAGAGCCCAAATAATTGTGCATTGGTATTACGAGTTTAATTGAAATCGTTAGAGCCTTTTTAGAGAAAATGTGTAAAATCGATTATATAAAGCAGCAGTTCCGATAGGTCGCTGTGACATTCCAGGCATGTACCTACCTTTAACAAGTGATTTTAATTTCGTACAGCTTTTCTTGTTTGAGTTAGACTTACAACTTACTGACACATAGGTAATTTTGACTTGGTTATTTGGACTCAGGGATCTGAAAACGTCTCTTTCCGTTGAAAACTCGGATTCGAAATCTTTCACGATCACAATACTTTCCCTTATTATATATTTAATTTATAGGTAAGTGGAAGTAAAAGAAGTAGAGAAATTATTGTAAAGTACATGACTGAAACATATAACTACTGTATTTTTGTTACTTGTGGGTTAGTTAGACGCCATTGTGAAACACTGTTTCATCCTCGGATGCTTTTCAGTTGAGCTCGTGGCCTTGCCGTAATATCAATTATTACTACTTTAATTAGATCACAACTGTCGACTTCCGCTCGCTACGCTCGCTCAAGAGATATACAAACTCCCAAAAGTTCCTTTTCAGTTGAAGCCGGGCACATACCACTTACCTGGCAGTCATTCCAAGTTGATTTCCGGTATTCTGGGGAAGTTTTAATAATAATTTAAATCAGTAATAATTTAAATTATGGTATGGGCCCGACCTCAACTGAAAAAGAACTTTTGGGGGTTTGTATATCTCTTGAGCGAGCGCAGCGAGTGGAAGTCGACAGCTGTGATATAATTAAAGTTGTAATAATTGAAATTACGGCAAGGCCACGACGTCAACTGAAAAGCATCCGAAGATGAAACAGTGTTTCACAATGGCGACTAGCTGACACACAAGCACTGTATTTTTTAATCCACTTGACTAATTTTCTAAAAACTAATTCAATAAAGTAATTTTCTAGCCTGGCTCACAGTTCACGGATTCTTTATGTTAAATGATATGGCCAACTATTTGGACCACTGTATTTAATAATTTATATTTATTTCATCACTAGTACTGGCAAGGAACCGAATACAGGAAAGTCGGCTGGACCAATGTTCTTAACTGAAGGAGGAGCTGGAGTCCAGTGACAGCTTGAAGAACTGCGAAAGGACCGTACGTTTTTACAAAAAATATTCCTAAATCGAAGACATCTGGTCGAAAGGCACAAATAGTAACATTCTTTCATTGGATGGATGGCAAGAAAAGGATGCTGTTACCCATCCACTGTGATGATGCGAAGAACGAAGAGGAACGGTTATGCTGAAAAGTTTTCTACTCGCGCACTTATTCCTTTGGACAACATATATACCGTAAACAATTAACTGCATGAACATCCTTGTTTCACTGATTGACTAATTTCGTCGTTTCAATGCGTAAATTGACTGTCGCAGGAAGTCGGCTTGTCTGATCCTTCATGAATGAAGATTGGCATGATAAATTGAAATTTACACCATTGACATCTGATACCGGTAATTATACGGTTAATGACACTCAAGAGAAGGCTGTTTTGGTGAGGAAAAAATAAAAACTCATGTAAGAAAATCTGAAACAGAAAAAAAGCCAAACACTATCAGTATTCATAACGCTGATTAATTTTCAAGAAAAATATATATCTTTCTTTTTTTAAACAACCATCTATATTTTCCAACATAGACGACGTTTCGGAAAATTGTCCATTTTCAAGCCATTCCCTTCATACATCTACATTTTCTAAAAATAAGTTACATTTATTATCAACATATTATTATTACGATATAATATATACTTGTTATTTTATCCTACCATAAGCATATTACATTACAATTTTTTTTTTTTTTTTATTAAAAATTAAAACATCTACAACATTATAACAAAATATAATGAGAAAATAGCCAGTCATAAACAAATTAATAAGTCTTACTTGTTTATTATCCCATTATTAGCGTAGCAAAATTATTTGTCCTTTTTTCTTTATTTCTGTCATTGCAAGTCAATATTTTATTTAAAAAATTTTCTGCAAATTATAACACCAAAAATAGTACTATCAATCGCTCAAGCTCCTACAACTTAATGTAAAAGCAATTAAAAAATATCAAATCATTTTAACTCACCACCAGACTGTTTCAGGTCTGTCCAATAACAGTATTATCCCATCACCCGAAAATATTTAAACATGTTTTTGATTTTGAGGAAGTTAGGGTAATTCAAAGAGAGAGATTCAAATATTGTAAAAATGTTCTCGTCACCAATTGGTTGTTTCATAAATTGTATTTTAAACATTGTATTGTTCGGAAATTACATAATTTTTTACTTCGTAAAAACGACACATTCTTATAGTAAAATAAAATGATACCCTTTCAACTCGTGTTTTATTAATTATAGGTTTGTAATGTGTACAATATGTGTTACTTAAAAAAAAAATGGGCTACTAAAAAAATTTAAATAAATAAAAAATAAACGTAGTCAATCAAAGTTCAACGTTAGTGGGCATTAAATCCTTGATATATATATATATATATATATATATATATATATAATTTATATCTAGAATGTTTTTAAATACAATAATTTTTCTTTTAACACGATGATTTCATTAACAATATGCATTATCAATGAATTATCAATTTATTAGTGAAATGTGATAAGTTTTTATTTTTATCACTTTAGATGAAAATAAAATATGCATGATCTTGATACCATGATGATGCATCATTAATTGAACTTGAGTCATATCTATCTAAAAAAAAAAAAAAAAAATTAGATATCTCAGAATTTATCATACTTACTTACACACTCTATTAGCGCTCAAAATCAAACTAATTAAAGCATAAAGGGCGCACAGAGCCTCTTTTAGGCTCAAATTAAAGCAAATTTGCTATTTGTTAATATAGATGATAATATTTTTTGTAATTCCTTAAATATTAAGCTATATATAAATGGAAATGAAGGAAAATTTTAGGCTTTTCTTGAATAAATTGGTGCGCCTAAATCAGGAATTTACATTTTTATTGGCCGGCCAATCTCAAAGTACATTGAAAAAAAATAAAGAACCATCGCACATTTCGCATTTTTGAAGTGCTTCGTTTGCTGGTCGAAATTTGGCAGGATAGCTTTCGTATTAGTATGAACTGCGTTAAAGAAGTCACATTCTTAATAATTAAAAACCTATTACTTCGGATTATGATAACAGCTACTTTTATTGGATAAAAAAAAACAATATTTTTAGGTAGGACATTACCATAATAATTAATTTTATTCTAAAAAAAAATAAAAATTGATAGTTGGACAAAAATGTTACAATTTATGTTTTTTATTATTACAATACCTTTGCACTTAAGCAAAATAAAATTATTTTTAATTGGCACTGGCTTGAAACAATTATTTTATTCATTTTTGCGCACTTCAAGTATTTTTTTTTCTTTTTTCACCGCACCAAAGAACTATTCGAGTGCGAATTATTAATTTATTATTATTACTTTTGGGGGTAATATTGTTAACTGTTAGCGTTTGAGTGCCTGATCCAAGACGGTGTTGGAGGGGCGTAGGAGAGCTCGTCAGTTCGAATCCGACCGCTGTACGATACGTTCGTCGCTGTCAGTTCCTTCGTTTTGGCCTCTCTGTTACGAACAGGTAATTTATTTTTATTTCTTGTTAGTATATATTATTAATCATTGCTTGGTTATGTTTTGTATTGTAGCAATCCTGTTTACATTGCCAGCTACAACGACATTTTTCTCCGTCCCTTCTTTAATAATAATAGTGACAATGATAACAACAATAATAATAATGAATAGTATAGTATCGTGTTTAATTCGGATTTAGCCGCTTCGTGTTTGGTAACTGCATAATCGGTTATATAGTCACTAAACGAAGCGGGTGGGAATTCGAACCTGTCATTCTCAATATTTATTATTTTTTTATTGAATAAAACAAAACAAACAAACTTATTCATACCATTAATACTAGTATCAATGATGTCAATTATATCACTTCTGTACACTTGGAAAAAAAATAGATTCCATTGATTGTCTTTATAGTTTTGTAAATTTATTTTAATTCAATATTCATATATTTTTTAAAACTTTATAAATAACTTAATTTTTCAAGGGGGTATATGTTATTTTTATGGTAATACAAGGAATAAGGAAACAACGCAATAATATAAAAATACAAGAAAACTGAATAATAAAACGGGATTGTTAATGTTTTCAGTATTTTTTTCCTTTAAATTAATTTATTAAAGTGTTTAATTAATTAATTGACAATAAAGAAATTGAAAATGCATGACGATATATGTTTGTTAAATTATTTAAATATATATATATATCATGAATGTTTTATAATTTTACATGGCGTAGGAGTCATCCATTTCAAGTAGTCCAGCACTGGTTGAAAATTTTTTTAAATAAAATTCATACTTTGTAGGTCCATTTCTTGATGCTCTGGTAGTTCAAAAATAATTGTTAAACATTTTTATTGTTACCGGTTAGCAAATAGCGGTAATTTTTGTTTCAGTTTTTCAGTCATTTTTAGAGTTCGCAAATATTTGCGGTTTTCTAAACTACTCAACACTGGATTTGTCCTAGGCCTTTCAAATAAACTGAATTGTGTTCAGTACATTATGGCCTACAAATCAAAGCCCTTTTTGCCTGGCTAATGTGTTTCTGTTCATGTACAACATATTGCTAATGTTATCAATTGAGAATGAACGAAATTCAATTTTCGCAGGACGATTTCTTAAAGAAGAGAAAAATTTCTCACTCTCATTTTTTTTTTTAATATATAAACATATCAGTACAATTACTTTATATACAATATCAGTCATGAGTAACGCACACTTTAAAAGTTACGCTCTCTTAAACATTGTTTTTTAAAAGTTTTTTTTTTGCTTTTCCAGCTGAAATATCTCTGATTAGATACCAGATAAAAAATTGGAAATTCAACGCATTAAGCGTCCCTGTAGAATCAAACTACATTATAAATTTCAGCTTTTAGATTCAATTCTAAGTAGGTATAAAAAAATATTTTTTTTCCTACTTTTGTAGCTGCAATATCTCTGTTGGGATATCAGATGAAAATTTGAAAAATCAACACATAAGGCATCTCTATAGCATCACATTCCATTATAAATTCAAGCATTTATGTTTAACACGATGTACGTATAAAAAATGATTAATTATAGCGAAAAACTGAAACAAAAATGGCCGCCATTTGCTTATCGGCTACAATAAAAATTTAAAAAAATTATTTTTGAACTACCAAAACATCAAGGAATAGACACAATGTATGAATTGTTTCTGAGGTGGTCAAGCATTCCCTTTGGTATTAATTATAACAGACCAATTTTGTTAATAACAATATTCTATAATATACATGTAAATTAGTACATTATATATAATACATACATAAGGTTGGATTATATTGTTAATAATAGTAGATAATATAATATGTAAAATTTTAATGTTTGTTTTTAATAGAAAAATGTGAATTGAAAATGTACAATGATGATTCCGAAACGTTGTCTAAAGAAACTATTTAAAAATTGGAAGATCGTATATGAATTATTTCAGAAAACTAAATTACTGAAAATATTAATATAACTATATGTATATAAGTTTTACGCCTCTATTTCGTTCACACATTTTTGGGATATAAATTTTTGTTGTAATTAATGTATTAACTCTTATAAGAATTAAAATATTTAATCATATTTGTAATAATTATTTTTTATATTAACTTAAAATAATAATTGGAGCGAAACATTCTAAAATCCCACTTTTTCTTTTTTTAAACTAGTATATTCGCATGATTTCGTCCCGTTATTAAGTGTGAATAAAGAAGTTATTTAAAAAAATAAAACAAATTTATAATCCTGCCATTATATCATTCCTTTATTTTTAAAAAAAACACGATTATTCTGATTATCTTCATAGTTTTTGTAAATTAATTTCAATCAGAATTAATATAACAATATTTAAAATTTTTATCTCCATCCACAAATTTTCAGTAATCAGTTATTTTATTTAATATTTTTATAATCAATGAAAATAATTATAGTTTTGTAATAATTAAATCCTACCCTTTTTTTTGTTCAATTAGTTTATTTTTATTGTTTCATCGAATTATTATTATAAATTAATTTTAACAAATGTTATATTCTAGTTAATATTTATAATATTTCCCGAATAATCTGGAAATTTTCAAAGAAAAAACAAAAGAACCATAGGTATGAACCTGAAAAATTTTCACAGTGAATAAAATAAATACCGAATTAATGAAAATTTTCATTAAACCTTGTACAAATTTTATTAAAAACGATTTTTTTTTTTTAATGAAAACCATGAGTTAAAATACGATTATTAAAAAATGTGTAAAGATTTTAATATGCCATATTATGACAGAAGGGTATCAAAAAGAGCTAAAAAAATAAAATAAAATAATAATAAAAAAAAAAGACAAACGAAATTAAATTTTTTAAAAATAAGGTATGATAATATATATATATATATATATATATATATATATATATATATATATATATATATATATATATATATATATATGAGAAAATAAGGATTGTATTTATAACAATTTGCTTTCAGAAGTGAAATGTTAGTATGAGCCGGTGAGAATGATATGGTGTTAGTTTCATTTCAGTTATTAGTCAAGTTTCATTTATTTCAGAAAAGTAAATACTTTGTTCATATACTTAAATGATAATGTATATTTTACCTCTATCATTTAAGAACATAATATGTACTTAAATGATATATATATATATAATATACCTACATATACATATTCTTGAAGTACATTTACAAAATATTCATTTTCCCGAAAGAAACGAAACTTGATTTTCACCACTATCATTCTCATCGGCACATATATTGAAATTCAAATTTTATTTAAAGTGTAAATAAATACTTATTAATACCAAAAACTATAAAGTTCTCAATTCTTGTTTTTCTTTTTTTTTTTTTTGATTCAATAGTGGACTGAGACTTTTTCAACCTGATTTAAAAAATAAGTTTGTAATTTATAATGGTTCGTCCATATAATTATTTTAATTTATAAACTGTATAAACATTGCTAGTATAAGGTGTTTAAGTTGATTGGAACTTGTTTATTTTTATGTATTAATTTTATTTATTGTAAACATTTCTTAGGCATACAACTATAAGTTCCTTTGTGTTCCCACACACACATATAGATATATCTCACACATCTTTATATATATATATATATATATATATATATATAAAGAGAGAGAGAGAGATTAATCTTCAGATTTAAATATGTGGACTGTTTCTCTGTAAATCGTTACGTATGGCACATTAAAAAAGTAGGATAGATTATGCAGATTAACGATATCACAGGATTTGTGGATTAATAACTATTGATATATTGCATAGATGTCTGAAGATTAACTAAATTTTACGACTATTGAAAAATTATATAAGATTGATAGCTGTTAAGGAAAAGCCTGATAATTCTGCTTTTACATGATAGCAATTTAGTTTTCAAACCTCATCCTAATTCGTATTAATATGAAAAAATCATTGAAAGCTAATACTCTCTATTGTAAAAAATATTATGTATTTTTGGAATACTGATAATTTAGATTTCAACATTTTAAACTTTATCATGAAAAATTCGAGCTATCTGGTTTTTTCCAAATACCAGCCTTATATTTAAATCATTAGATAAATGTATGTCTATAATTTTTGTAAATCTAAATTGTGTAAATTACTATTTAAAAATAATTATTACATGAAATAAAATAATTGGTCCTAAAAAACAATTAGCAGTTTCAATGAAATCCAGTTTTTATAATGTAATTGTAATTAAGCAAAAAAATATCTAATAAACCTTTTTATTTTTTTTAAGAAAACTGTTTTCAATTAATAACAAATAATTTGTCTATCCTTTTTAATTTGTGGTTTTAATGTGTAAACCCTGCTCTTGGCAGAACTCTCTTGGGTTTACAAAGAGTCGAAAAGAGAATCTGTTGTACAATTTCAACAGTAAATAAACTAAAAAAATTCTTTTTAATTCATGCTTTATGTACTATGGCAGGGGTACAAAATCCCTATGTTTAGATCGTGATATGCAAGAATTTTACGAATATATATAAAAAAAAGCTTTTTATATGATTTTTTTCAATACTCAATTTTTTTTTTACCTTTAATTTGTGAGCCAAAAATTTTATCGATGGAGCTGTAAATTTAGTACCTCTTACAAAAATGTTATTGAATTATAGCTGTAAAAAAGGCTATGAATTAAAAAAAAAAATTAACTCCTTTAGTTAATTATCAAATTCTTTTATAGCTTATATTTATCCATTTTTCATTACTCCTAACAAGAAGAGGCGGTTAGTTGTTTCAAATAATCAAAATTAAAGGTACTTAAAGGAAAACAATTTGGAAATTCGGCATTTAAGCCCTGCCAGACTATGTCAATGAGGATAAGACCTAGCCGATATTAAAGACCATATAATTGTACATTGGTATAATGAGTTTAATTGAAATCGTTAGAGCCGTTTTAGAGAACATGTGTAAATTATATATAGCGGCATTTCCAGTGAGTCGATTTTTGAGAAAAAGATGCTGTAACACCAAAGGAATAACTGTAACGTAACACCTTAAATACGGAATTTCAGTTTCGTATAACTTTTCGATTTTGAGCTAGACTTACCATAAACGCACTCGGACACACACACACACACACACACACACCCTCTCCTCCTCCCCACACACACACATTTAGGGGACCTTAAATGGTGTATTTCCGTTGAAAACTCGGATTTGAACCTTTTCACGATCGCAATACTCTTACTATATATTTCGTATATAGGCAAGTGAAAGTAAAATGATTTTTAATATTTAGTGACATCGAGAATAGTGCTTATGTTTGTCTTTTAGTACATCTTTATACTAAAACTATTTCTTTTTATTCTGGTCTGAAAAAAAATTATCAAAAAATGCCTGAAACCAATTCCACGATTTCGAATAAAAAAAAAATGTACTAGCTTTTAGAATTTAATACTTCCTCCCACTTATCGACATCCCTGATTACACAATAAGAAATCCTATATTGTTTATTTTTCATACCTAATTATTTATAGAAGCAACTTGTTTTAAACTTTGCTGATGACATCTCAGTTTTTTTTTCTGAGTTTGCTTCGCTGGCTATCAATTGTGTTCGATTGCTGTAATCTCATGTTCCTAGGAACCGTAATGGATGATTTTATATAGGTATAATTTTACAAAGGAATTTAAGCGGCTTTTATTTTGTCATAACTCAGATATGAGTATTGTGTATTATTTTAAGCTATTAAGTATTTGCCAACATGGATTTAATAACCCAAACTATAACGTACGTATTAGTAGTGGTTAAGATCGTTAGATTACAAAAAAAGTAAAATATGAACAACCGTAAGCTGCAAAAATCCATCACTAAGGTTTCATTTTCATTAAAATACTAAATTAAAAATATCAAAATTCCGGGATTAGGAAAAAAAAGTTGAGACCCCAAAAGATACTTCTCTAACACCAACCTAATTAATATTAAAAAATTCAATACTCTAACTCAATATGAAGGGGCTATAGAGGCCTCCAACACGTTAAAAATCGCGAAAAAACTTTTGGACATGCCGAAATTTTGACTGAAATTCATCCCCACTTCTATTGTCTTGTTCTGCCTAGAAAACAACCATAAAACAATACATACCGAATTCCAACTCATCTGATAGAGGACCGCTGGTAGTGCTCAAATGTATCGGGAAAAAAAATGCAAAAATTATTCCGTCTTTTCTATGTTTTAAAATCAATTGCGTGCACAAAACAAATCCTCAATGCTAATACCATATATACCATAATGTACCTTATCATATAACTTCTTATTCACTCAAAATTCAAATAGTAAAATAATCTTGTTTAGTCTATTTAAATCCTTTGTAAAGTAAATGTCAAAGAACGATTTTCTGTAGTGGACAACGACCACCTGAAGTCAATAGTTGAAGCAGATCCAACCAGTGGCGTACACAGAGGGAGAGATCAGGTGGATATATCCCCCCTCATCATCCTCCGAAAGGTACGACAAAATTTAATTTTCGTACCAACCAGCATAAGCTTTGTATTTTGAGTAATATTTTTGGTAATTTTAACAATAGTTTTTGATCCAATTTTCATGCTTATCCTTAAATCTTACACCAAATTTGACTATTACAGACATTTAGGCGATTATTTGCCTGCTTTGTATTAAATCCTCTCCCGAAAACAAAAATATCTGCCCACGCCTCTGGACCCAACCAAAAATACACGAGAAATGGCATGCACCAATCCACCATTGTACGCCACCTGGAGGCCATTGGTGAAACAAAAAGTTTGCCAAATGGTAGCCACGCGAGTTAAACGAGTCGAAAAAAATCCCCTCTTTGAAATCTGTTGTTTGCATCAAACACGCTAATTTTTTTTCCTTCTAATCCCTTTTTGTTGGTTATCCAAAAATAGCTCATGTTTTTTCTTCTTTCAATGAAATTCTTTTACCCTTGGAGTCATGTTATAATTCAAAGATTAGAAAGAAAAAACGGATTGATATTAAGATCAGTAATATTTTATAATATCTAGTAATATTTTATTAGAAAGAAAAGAGAAAACATGTTATCTTATAACATTTTGTTAGGCTTATGTGTACATATTAAATTATCTCATACGCACCTACTCTGTACACTGTCTATGGAAGTTACAAAGAATTTTTTGTAATGTTCGCGTCAGGTCAAAGGCTGTATTTAGAAGTTAGATAGTTATCTATACTTTTAAAAATATTAATTATATTTAAATTATGCTAATAAAACGAACTGATTTATCATTGCTATTTTTTGTTTGTGATTATACTAATTATATTTTCTTCTTCTTATTTTTTAAAATGCACAGTTCTTATAAATATTTCTTCGAATGGGAGGGGGAGGGAGGTGATTGTGCATGTGAAATAGAGGAATGGCTGTATGTTTTACTTTTCATCAGAGAGTAGTTTGAAATGAGTTGCTTCTCGGATGCTGTGATTAGACACGTATAATAGTATTTCTACAGGTTGTTTTGATGACCTAACATTGAGAAATTGATTCATTCTCTCTTTCTCGTATTAGACTTCAGTGATTGATGGAGAATCGATTTTAAATATCAAGTATTAGCTGATCGGGCAATGCCTCGCTGTTGCTTGATTTGAGTATAAATATAGATTAAATGATCTATGCATATAAATTTAGTATTAAATAATCGAATTATTTCACTCGTAAAAGAGGTGATTGTGACAGAGACAGGCCAATGGCCAAAAGTACGTTTTCGTTTTCCAGGGGGCTCAACAACGCGTAGAACCGTTGAAAACTGTACAAATTTGACCCGATTACAAAACGTTCCTTATCTAGCTTATGACCTGCAGCGGTAGGAAATTACAAACATAGCGATAATATTGAATGCGCTGTATCGTTGCTAATAATGGTCCTATCTGGTCTCAACTCCTATCGTGTACATAAGATGATTTTGTTTTTGGTTTGTAGGGAATTTAATCACCATTCAAATGAGCATTCGTATGATCACCGAAAAACATACTTTTCGATTTATGCGCAAATAAAATTAATTTGTTTTTGTACAGCCGCTATATCGATACCTCTACATTTTATTAGTGAAAAACCATCTTGGAACCATGAAGATGATAAGTTACGATTTGGTAAAGATTGGATGTGTAGTTTTCGCGGTTAGCCCTTACAAACGAAGAACGAGCTGTCCTTATTTATAATTGTATGTTTGCTAAATCGGTTATATACTAAATCACATCTTACAGAAATATGTCTCCGGTTTTTTAAACTTTCGTATTAGAAATATAAATTAAGTATTAACCTCTAGGGTATCATGAAAAATTTAGGATTATAGAATGCTTCATATAGAAATATGTGAATAAAATTTCATTGCGATTTACTGGTTCATTCTCTTGTTCTCCAGCTCAGAGATTAGGAAAATAAGTATATTAATAAACAAAATTTGAAAAAAAAAAATGAAAGCAATTAATTTTTTTGAAAATGTGTGGCTTATTATCGATCAAAAAACACCAAAATACAGTTCATCTTTATTCCAAAACTGTTTCTTACATATTTTTGTTTACAAAATTTTTATGATTGATATTTTTGTTAATTAAAAATTATTCCACGATTTTCGTTTCAGTATTTTGTGTAAAAAATCCTTGGGTTTTTTATATTTCAATTTGTTTATAAATCGTTGTAAGGTTATTGGCTGTACGGGCAATCGGAAATAACGTGTTCGCCAAAGTCCATTCAAATTATTATTTATGTATACCATTATAATGGTTCGGGTTGTAATGATGGGTTCACTATTCTATTCAGTTTTAGCTAATACCTTACCTTACCTAGATCGAAGGTGAGGTCATAGAATGGGTCGGACTGCATTTACAATAACATTACAATACATTCACTCCCTATTAATAGAAAAATAAACAATGAGTCTATGCCAATATGGTATTAGCGCAGGTGTTATTTGATCCTATGGTAATCTTCCTAGTTATAAAATCATAATTATTTCATAGTTATAAAAGGAAGTATTTTAAGTTAATCATATTTAAAAAAAATCTACTTTGATATGGAACCGTATTTTATACCACTGAATTTCTCCCCCAAAAGTATTTGTATGATTATTATGTCTGTGCATTGATTGAATTACTTTAAGAGGTCAGTGAATGAACTTTCATAGTTTTTATTTTTTTATATTTTTGCAAAATATTTATGGCAAAAAGCAATTTAAAAAAATATAATTATGAACTTGCTTAACATTGGTTAATTGTATTTTGTAGCAAAATCCCTGAAAATGCCCCTTATTGTGGATTTAAGAAAGAAAATAGAATCAGTATATTAACAGTTGAAACACAGTAAAATATACTTAAGAACGTTTTTTTCGATCCAAACTTCTAAAAATAAATCGATTTATGGTTTGTTTATTTGATAGTTTATGCAAGATACATATCATCAAATTGCCGTAAGATCAAATATTAAAATATAGAAAAAAACATGAGGAAGGACATTGTGAGCGGAGCATAGGCCTGGAGGTTAAGCCTTCTGTTTCTACATAACTTCAGACAGCTACCTTGTCAAATATACCATCTGGAATTATACCATTTGGCAGTATACTGTCCTTCCACATGTCTGTCATGCAATGATGATCTTATTTTAAAATTTGTAAATAATCACTATTTTTCAATGACGATTACAAAATAACTTGAAAAAACAAAAACACCGACAACAATATTGTATTTTAATTATGAAATATGTATATCGTTTGTTTTTTTGTTTTTATTTATTGTTAGAATTGTTAGAACAATTGTTTATTGTTAGAATTTTATGTACTTTAATTAATAAAAGAGTAACATTTCCGTAAAAATGCATCGCATAGGAGTTTTTAGTGAAAAACTGAAAAAAAAAGTCTGGAAATTTCGTGAATTTTTGCGGCATCCCTCACAAAGTAGAAGAGAAATTTGGTGCAAACTTCAATATACTCTTTTTACATGAAAGTGGTGGGATTAAAATCGTTTCTAGATTTCTGACAATTATTTCGCCAACAAACCGTATGTTGTCTGGCCCAAGATGTTTTGAGAAGATTTTGTGAATAATTTTTAAAAAAAATCATTGATAAAAATTCGTTTTTAGTAATTAAAAAATTTATTTTATAAATTATATATTTATAACGAATATAAATGTTTCATGTTAATTTTAAGTTTTTTCCTTTTTGATTCTGACTGAGGAAAATATATATATATATATATATATATATATATATATATATATATATATATATATATATATATATATATATATATATATATATATCATGCACGAGCAAGCGCACACACACACAAAAGGAAAAATTACAGTGATAATTTTTTAAAATCTTTCTTACGATTGTGTAAGTATCGGTTTGTTTATTGTCGTTTTATTATTTTTTTTTTCGATATTACTATATTTTCTCTACCTTAAGTATTAGAAAATTCTGTTCTCAAGTGACAAACACATGAACGATTTCCTTCCCTGTAAGAAATCATCTGTCCTTGGGTTTATCACTTAACTGATTCAATCTTTTAGGTTTTGAAAATCAGCGAAATACCTACAGTGAAGTTTAACATGCTCCTTATGAACTACTAAGTATAAAAGCTGTACTTCCGAAAGCTGTAAATGCTGTAGATCGTCAACTAGGAATTCCTATATTGAGTGCGTATCACCTAAGATGGTGAGATAGGTTCAATTTCACTGTTATAATTGGAACTAAAAAAAACTACCTTCTGACTGGGAATCCCCGAGTTTTATACCAAGCATTACTTTAGAACTGGGCAGTGTTTATATTTACAATTTTAAATACAAAATATTGATTTTTTTAATTAAAAAACAGAAAAACAAGCGATATACATATTTCTTAATTAAAATAAAATATTGTTGTCGGTGTTTTGTTTTTTCAATTAATTTTATTTTGTAATTGTCATTGAAGAATAGTGATTATTTACAAATTTTAAAATAAGGTCATCATTGCATGACAGACATGAGGAAGGACAGTATATTGCCAAATGGTATAATTCCAGATGGTATATTTGACGAGGTAACTATCTGAAGTTATGTAGAGGGAGAATACCTTTCACATCTTCAGCAGAACCTCCCAGTGTAGGCTCCGCCCAATAGGTCTCCTTAAGTTGCCCTCTACCTATACCTATATTATATAATTTTTTTTTAAATGTATTATTTTATTTAATATTGTTTTATGGCTTAACAATTATGCCATTATGATTTATTATAATTTCATTTTTTTTTATTATTTGTTGATTTTCTTGTTCTTTTTAATTGTACTCTAAGGCTCTAAACTTCAACTAATATTGCATGTAATGATATTCTAAAGGGACGTTTTCAGAAATAAATAAATAATTTATTAATATTATACCAACCAATATCTATAAGACCTGTATATATATATATATATATATATAGTGTATGCTATATATATGGATTAAAATGTATCAAACTATAAGACAATTGTATAAATTGTTGCAAACTCGAAAATATAAATGCACATAAAATTGCATAAAAATGTGAAAAAAAGGATTGTAAAATAAAAATAAAAATGTAAAAAAAAACATTGAAGGTAAGGGTGTTAAATTATAATAAAATAAGTCAATTGTGTGTATTAAGAATTTTAAGAATAACTGTATTTAAATATAAGGAAAGTTTTAAAGAAAATGAACTTTTCAAATAACATATTTTAGATAAAGATATAATATGTTGAACCCAATACAAAACCTACCTATCTACCTCGCAGGACCTCTTTCTGGACTTGGTTCGAATACTGTAAGAGCCTTTGTAAACCTACTCGGTTTTTACTCGATTTTGGAAGATCTCTTGTTTTTGTCGTCCGTATATTTTTTTGGTCTCTTTGTAAGCCTATTAATTATTGTTGGTGTTAAATTAAAAATAATAAGTAACATGTAACTTCATTTATAAAGTTTAAGAGTTAAGAGTTATTAAAATTTAAAGGTTTTTCTCATTTTTCTATTGGTTTTACAGACCTTCTCAGTCTTATGTCGCCTTGCTAGCCTACTTCTCAACTTTCTTGGGGTGCCATCTTCCATTTTACTGCACATAATTATGTTGTATCTTTAATTTTTCTGTCTGTCCATCTGGTGTTAGGTCTAACACTTTGTATCGTTCCAATACATTCATTAAAAAAATAGGCAAGACATGTAACGAAATATATTTTTTTTTTCACGAAACGGCCTTTTAAGACCAAGCGAATATTATTACTTTTCCTTTCTCACTTTCGCTTTTCTTTTCTTCCAGTATCTTCTCACAATTTCTGCGTGCCTTTGCTTCCTTTCTTTCGACCACGCATTACCCTTCCGTTTTTCTTTATTTTCCACAAGAACCGTGATTTCTTTTCATTTTTTTCCGTATTATTCTCTATCCAGGCAATTTTTGTCTCTTATTTCTAATTTTTCTGTTTCTTCTCTCATTTGTTTTACATATCCTCCTACTCTCTTGTATTCACGGATTCTGTCAAAGACTTTCTTGTTTATTCTCCTTTGGAAATATTTATTCCTAATGTAATATTTAACCCATTAGGTAATCCTTCTCCTATTTTAACTTCCGTTACATCACTCATCAGCATGGAATTTCCGACGTCATAATTTGCTACGGTACTCTATGTAATAGACTTCTTAAGTTGTTCTGTCACAGAATCAGGAATAGAAATCTAGTGTTAAATTCTGTAATGAGATAAATACCATTAAAAAAAGATTATAACAGCATTAAACACAGCTGTCAAACATTGTATCGAAAAAAAGAAACGCTTGGACCTAATTTCTTTCTAATATTTATTGAGAGCGTTTCCATGTTTCAGTCGCTAGAGTTTCATGTATCTTAAAATAATTTAAAAATTTCCAATCGGAATCACTTTTAAAATAGGAAGGTTTTAGAATGTTTTATAGAAAATATATTGTAAATTTTTATATTAAAAAACTAGATAAGGCGCCATTATCTCATTCATCAAAACTTATAGGGTTGGAACACTTATTAGAAATGCTTTAATTTATTCAGTTGACGTCCATATGATGGTATAGAAGGATCAATCTAATTAGGGATTGATAAATTATTTGCCACTTCTATAATTTTGTTTTTATTGAAAACTAGTTTCAAATGTTATACATTCATCTTCAGTTCTAAAAACATACAAAAATTCAAAAATAAGCAATTCAAAATACAGTTTTGTATTATTATACATATTGAATTAAATGTAATATACATTATTATTTTAAAACATTTATGAATTATGAATTTAATTAAGACGAGAAATTAAATACATGTTGGTTTCACCAAGGTTTAAGTAGATTATATCAAACAGAATTGGGCTGCATTGGTTTGAACGTTTTTATAATTAGGAAATGAGTGCATGAGTTTCCTTGCATTGATATATCGAAACAAATAACTAATCCTCCCATTACTTCGGTAATCGGTGAGAGGAGAAACTAAATCATTGCATGGTCGATTAAGAATTCCTCTGCTTCTCCCATTGAAAATTAGAAAGCATTCTTCTCACTACTCTATCTTCGTTCTTTTCCGGGTCTTCTTTTTGACGATGGGAAACCCGTGAATAGTATAGACGCCGATTAATAAAAAAAGAAAAAGAAGGAAATTATAAACGATCTCGGTGGAGGATTATTATTACACTGGTATAGAACAATATTAATTGTTTATGGCTTTAAATTCAAAAATAGTTTTTGAATCTTTGGTAATAATGTCTGTGTATCGGTTTATTTATTTTCTTGCTAACGTTTCATCATCAGCGCTAAAATGCAATGAGTAAAGATAACGTGCTCATGTACGAAAAGAAAATGTGCTGAAAATCAAACACTATGAAACATTAACACATCAAACTTTGACTATTTCGGCAACGTTCAGAAAGTATATATTTTTCTCCTAAAAACAGCTATTTTTAAATTGTTTGACAATAGCTTAGCCTATTACTGTAACGTTTCATTTTAAATTAGAACAATTAAAAATCTTTGTAAAATAAAAAAAATAAGGAGCGTCCGTAAAAAAATAAGCACATACTTAAGTGTTGCTTAATTTCTACTCTAGCGATGATTTAATTAAACATTAAAATTTTTTTTAAAATTGCCTTATCATGAACAAATATTCTAGTTAGAATGTTGAATAAAAATCATTTTATGGTTAAAATATTTTTAAATTATTTTTTTTTGTTTTACTGGGTTTCTACTCCCGATACCAGTGTACGATGCGATTTTTATGAAATTTACCCAGTCTTCTCCTTAAAGCCTTTCAACTTTTCATGTATAGTACATCTCCGAGAAAAAATAGGAAAAAAAGTTATACGAAAAGTAAATTTTATTTGCGCATAATTCCAAAATGGTGCATTTTATGGGAAATCGTTTAGTGATCATTTAAATGATAATTAAACTATCTACAAAATAAAAAAAAAATAGCTAAATGGACCAGGCAAATATACAGCATATTGGACTTTTTAGCTATACTTTAAAAGTATTATGTGAATATTCCCAGAAAAATCCGTTTAGTTTTTTTTTTAGGTTTTCGAAAAACTCGAAAAGTGTACATATTCCGGAACATTCCAGATGCTCATTTGAAAGATAATTTAATTTTTTACAAAGCTAAAATAATTGAGACGTTTCTTAAATTGCATTATTGTTCAAATTACAAGAGGTATTGTCGGGATTTCCCGTTCCGACTAACTCTAACAGATAAAGCTTACCATTGCAGAGAGTCATTACAAGAGGCAGTCGGTTGGATGAAGATCTGATAATGAACGCGCTCGGCGCACGCGGGGCATAGAGTATGAAACCAGAACCACTCTTGTAATTTTCTTTATTTGCCAGTTGTATTTCAGGTTTTATGTTATCTTCCCGTTTACGTTAACGCTCTACTAGCGAAAGATTTAACATACCGGTGTTTATGAAATTGAATATTTTAAGATTATAATATTTTATCCTATCACCAATCATTCGGAATTTAATGCGATATAGTCAGTAACTTGTGAGCTTGCAAACAAGATAATCCATTTTACCAACTTCTGTCAATACTTGTAACGATGTGAGGATTCAGAAATGATTTCCACTGAGACCTATTTATAATGTAGCTTTTGTACTATCAAAGGTACTTCTTTAAACTTTAAAAAAAAAATCCTTTCACAAATATTATCCACTCTGAAAAATCCTGTTTTCATTTAAGCTTTTGTAGACCATGCCTGTATCCCTGTCCATAAGTGTGAATGTAGGCCCACGATGACGCAGAGATGTTTCTCTTTGTACTCAATAATATATTTGCAATTACGAAGGTTAGATTTAGATAGCAGTGCATTGCCATAGGTGCAATTGGGCGCATCGGTTCTTGAATGGATCCGCACTATAGCTTAGGCGATCATTTCCTGTCCATTATATTGAACGAGAAACTTACATTACCCAGTGCACAATAAATATCACGCAAATACCTGGTACCTACAATAAATATTTCAGCAATACCACGCTTGAAGGTGGGACTACACCAAAACTTGACTGGACTCTACCAAGTTGGGGGGAAGGGAGTGGTGCGACACCGGCACATGACCACCCACTTGATCTTTAGGTCTAGAGAAGTGTGCTGAGTGATAGTGTCGAAAATGTTAAAATTACGAATTCAATGTAGTGATTTATTAGTTAGTGAAAATAAAACGTGTTTTTCACATAAGGTGAAATGGAGATCAGAATTTGGTGAATTTCATTTACTTTATATTAAATTAACAGATGGAATTTTTCTTATACCTTTTCTTGTAGTAAGGATAACAAAAATATTAATAATGGAAATTATTTTATATTTACAGGAATAAAGTACTCCACTCGTGAAGAGAACACTTGTTTAACCTTTGAATTGATTTGTACAATTTAAAGTTCAACTAACACTGGAAATCAGTGGCGTACCCAGGGGGGAGGGGTCAGGGGTATATATCTCTTTTTTCCCCGAAACTTATGAAAAAATATAATTTCCATAACCACCAACATAACATTTGTATTTTGAATAATATTTTTGGTAATTTTAATAATAATATTTGATCCAATTTTCATGCCTATCATAAAAACTTACGCCAAATTTAGCGATTATAGACATTTAGCTGATTATTTGCATTCTTCTTATTGAATTCCCTTCCTCCAAGAAAAAAAAAATTAATTTCCCAACCGAAGAAAAATTCTGCGTACGGCCTTGCTGGTAATTACAATTAAAAATAAGATAATGAGATCATTATTATAAGTATCTTATTTTTACTGGATATTAATTAATAGATTTGAAAAATAAAAAAAAACCTATACCACTGCAACCCATGAAGAGTCTTGGGTTCAGTACTAGTTAAAGACCGTACAGTTTCTAAGCCAACGGCTGTGCAAGGAGGTGATTTGGCCGAGATCACGCTCAACCGCCAGGTTCTTCCCCCAATTAAGGGTACCTAATTTATAGAGGCTGGGTGAGCCCCAGGAGGGTCTCCTGATCCCACTGATCCCATAGGACCGATCCAAGGCTGAAAATAGAAAATATATCTGCCACCACCGGTCTCGAATCCGGGACCTTGAGATTAGTAGCCCAGTTCCCTACCCATTGAGCTATCTCGCTCCGTAATTAATAGATTAGTAGATATTATTATTGGAAATTAGTTGGATTATTAATTGGATATACCGTAATTAATAATGAAGAGATGACAGTAATCTTATAAAGTAATTACACAACTTTAATTTAATTTGGTTTTATAGCATAGCTGATCGTAGTTTGGACTTAGCAGCAGCAGTGACCCACTTTTGCTTTTATTTGATTATGATTTAATGTTTTTGAGCTGTTTCAAACATAGGCTGCTCCTTTACTAGCTTGATGGACTTCTCGTCTCGAATAATATGATGGGAAAGAGCCATATGACTGTAGTTGAAAGTTAGAAGTGGGAAAACCTGAGTCCGCTTGCGACCTCTTCGAATCGGCTTCCATACTGAGCCATAAAGGTCTGAGTCTCGTCGTCTCCTATTAAATACGTAAAACAGGTCTACTCCAGTACTCCAGCCAAGTCTAGTAAAGTTTTGGTGCAATCGCACCTTAATAGTGAGACACCTCAGCAGTTATTATATGAAAATTGAAGCTGCTTTAAGATTAACTATTTAACCGGAAAGTGCAGCAGGACGGCTATTCGATGAATATGACGTCATAGTCTATTATTGCTTAGTGATATAGTAGGCGATGCTCCAGTCATAATATATACTTGATGGAGTTGACATTATGAGCTAAAATATTAATGCCATACCATAGAATATTTTTTCTCTTTACGTTCTGACATTTACGATTGCAATATTGTAAGAGGTCATTCGAGTGCGAAAATAATTGTATATTTCACGGCCAGGTAATCATATTAAGTAGGCAAAAATATGAAAATGCTTGCAGACAGGAAGTGGTGTCGATACTTCCTCCTTTTCCGTACGGACGAGGGACCGTCATGGACCAATACTTTCTTAATCCGCTTTTCAAGGAGAAGTTGCAAAGAGTTCTTTTGTAATAAAGACTGTTTATCTTCAGTAGAGTATTACTTAAGAGAACCAAGTCGTATAGATATAAGCAGAGCTGATTTTCCACATCAATAACTTTATCCCATTTAATTTTAAAATAAAATACATAGTTTCCGTCTCTGGCAATCCAACTTCTGGAGTCATATTTTAATTTCCCATCATGTGATTCTTAAATTTTCATAATAGAAAAAAAACTGGCAGGATATGGAACATTCTCTGAAAAGATTTATTTTTCTCCATAATTTGTTTGTAAAATCGCTAACGTTTTCTTCCAATTTTTTTAATTAAATCTTCATTGCAGAGGACTGTGAACAAAATAATGTTGGGAGCAGGACAAATGCGAGATTCTTCTAAATTGAGTCGTGAAATTTGAGTGCGGCGGATAAATGAAAACTAGATAAATGTTTCCACGGGATTTCCCTTAAAAATGTAAATGTTAAAGGCAGACTAGATTAATATGTTGAATAGATTCATGTTTATCGAACATAATTTAGGAACAATAAATTTATTTTTCTGGATTTTTAAAATACATCTTCTCTTCAGGATTTAAAATTTATTTTAAAATAAATGTGTGCGCATTTATCACTTTACTCAACATTGACGACAGCTCCAAAGGTATTGGTAGGAGTAACATTTGGTCGGGTGAAAAGAGGTATGTAATCATATCTACTACATAAAAAATTTCTCTCCTAATAGTTTCGTCCATTTCACGTAGAGAATGCGAACAGACAATGCCAAATTAATGAGGCAATTACTTGGGGACATACCTATTTATCCTCTTGCCACACCGCACTTCTGTTATTGTTAGGCTATGATTGCTGATATTTTTTTAAGAAGAACTTTAAATATTGCGAGCCATCAATCTATCTGTTGAAATCGATCCTACATCGACTGCACAAGCTCGACGTCACATTGGTTTCCATGGGGGTATCCAGATTAATGAGAATGGATACTTCGATGCATGATAAGAATAAAAAGAGCAAAATTTAGGAATTTGTGCTCAGAGGCAATAGGTGAAGTGAATAAAACTGAGCACGTATTCATTCCTCAAAAAACTGAGTCTACGAAAGAGTAGATTGAGATTTTACGGATTATCTACTCACCTAGTGGAGCATTCTCACGTTTTATTCACTTATTATTATTAGAAAGGTGAGCAGGTACTCCGTATTAGTAACCAACCCATATTTGGAGCACGTGCTCCATACATTTAGCAAGTATTTCATTGTGTAATTTCTCTTTATTCACATCAAACTGGAGCATCTGCTCAGTTTTTTTTTTGAATGAGCCCGTTCTCAGTTTTATTCACTTCAAATTATATTTATTTCTCTAAGAAGGGTAACAAAAAATAAGGAAATCCCACTGTATCATCCACATGTACTGAGATATTGATAAAAGACACAAAAATAATTTTTTACAGGAAATGACACATATAAATAAATACTAACGGACGAAATGTAAGACGTATTTGAGGGTGAACTAATTTTTCTTTCTTTCTTGGTACGATTAAAGATTCATTATTGAAAGCAATAAACCAAAATATGTTATAATTCAGAAATATATAATGTCTATTGATGAGAATCTGAGTTATATTTCTTAAATACGAAAAAGCCAAAATTTGTAATTTCACTTTTTTTCGCAGCGTTGTTTCGTGGATTCCTAGTTTCCTCACATCTTCAAATGTTTAAAATCAGGAGAGCAAGATAGTTATTTTTTATTATTGGCCAACAAATATGTAAAATATTAAAAAATGTTAAATTAAAATATTTAGAAATATTATATGCAAATTATATCCATTTTTTGTCGGTTTACAGAAAACCTAATACTAAAGCTGATTAATTTTTAATTGAATGAAAAATATAGAAATGAAACAAAAATAAAATAAATAAAAAAATAAAACCAGTTAGAAAAGTGATTGTGAACGTATCGATTGAAATGCTGACTATAATTTTTAAACATTAGTTTCGGTCAATAACGATCATTTCATTCACATTTACCTCAGGTTATTTGTTGTTTGTAAAAATATTATTCTATTTTCTGCTACCTGAAATAGAAAATTATGATTCCCATATTTTGTTATTATTTTTTTTTTCGTCTTAAATAAACATTTCGTTCCATTCTACCTTGATTTTTCTTTCTTTTACGCACATTTTAAATGTTGAACAAGACACATTTATTAATTATTAATGCATTAATCCAATATATATTTCAATACGTGCCTAATTAACTACCCACATCCTTTGAATTACGAAAAATGAGATAAACCCTATTTTATCACATTAACAATTGTTTTGTTTAAAATGAAACTAATGGAGCCCCATCGTACAGATCTAAAATTTTAAATGTATTATATAAAATTATTAATCATACTTAAAATTTACTGACAATGATAATGGTGTTAAAAAAAAATCCTGGGAGAGTCTTTATAAAAACGATATATTTGTCTGTATTGAGAAACTAAAACATAAATAAAAAATCCACATGTTTTATCCCCATTTCTGTACAAAACATTCAATATCAAAACTAATCAACACCACTTTCACATAATTTCGTATTTAATTTAATTATTTTAAAATCATTTCCGGAATAATATTGCTATTATAACAATTTTTCACTATGCAACGTTGCCCCATTTATGCGAAGTATATAATAATCATAAAATATATAAAAAAATCTGGTGCGGTGCGCGCATCACACAACTTCTACTTACCACCCTACTTTAAGCAAAAATTAATTTCTGCTCAAGTAGGGTTAGTGAAAATTTAAAAGTTTCCATATAAATTCCATTTAGTTTCCTTCGAAAAAATTAGTTTCCTTTAAATAATATATAATTAAAAATTATCAACGAGAAAATCATAGCTTATATTTGTCCGTTACTACTACCAACGAAGAGAAACGGTTGATTATTTAAAATAAAAAAAGTCAAAGGTAATTTAGAGGAAGCCGTTTGTCGAACTTTTTCAATGAGGATAAGACCTAGCCAATATGAAAGACTATTCAAATGTATATTGATATAAACGAGTTTAATCAAAATCATTAGAGCCTTTGTCGAGAAAATTGTAAAAAAGTGCAAAATATATTATAGATGGCATTACTGGTAAGTCGATTTTAGTAAAAACGTTGCTGTAACATGCCTGATATGTACCTACCGTAAATAAGTAATTTAAATTTCGTTTTTGAGAGCTAGGCTATCACATACAGACACACACGCTGACGATTTCGCGAGACTTATTCGGACTTAAGAGGTCTTAAAACGTATATTCAGATAATATATATATATATATATATATATATATATATATATATATATATATATATATATATATATATATATATATATATATATATATATATAATAAATTCAGATTCGAAATTTTTCTCGGTCGCAATTGCTTTCCTTTACTCTATATTTCATTTATAGGTAAGATAAAGTAAAAAAACTATGATATTTCTAATAATGGAGAAGAAATCCGGATTCATTAATTCATCTTTCAATAAATTTTACATATGTTTGCTAGTGGATAATTATTTTGTTTTGATCACATATATTCCTGTTATTTTTCAGGATTTTTGTTATGATTCTGTGACATTATTAGGGAGCTGACCCTATTACAAATAATTAACTACATAATCAATAACCCAACAGATATCCTTCGTACAGTGCACTGTATACTACATCCTAGTATCGGTAACAGAGCAGGTAGTCAGAAAGTGTGGCAACATTTCTAGGTTAATCTGTCAGACAATGCTAGAGGAAAGTGGTACGCTTTTCTTATTTAGGCAGTTAGTGTGGTGATATGTCTGCAGCATCTGCTTTCATATGGTGAAGTATTAATCGATTTGTATTATATTATATCGTCGTGAAACCTCCTGTAGGACCAAAAATAAGTTATGTGATTTTGATTTTATTAGGAACAATATTTTGTCTCCTTTGAGCTGATGGGAAGCACTCATGAGCTAGAAAATCGTA